>JAJLWQ010000036.1:35399-55316 GCA_030570875.1 Citeromyces matritensis
TCTGTTTTCGACATCCTGAATTCTCTTTTCGATTAGTTTAATGACAAAAAGACATCGATCCCATTCGCTTGGAACGAAAAAATAGTCCTGTCCTACAATCTCAGATATAATACTTGTTGGAATATCATTCCATCCCTCCACGCCACATTGCCATCCATCGCAGCACAGCACGCCCCTACAGCTTTCGATTATCGTTTCGCTTGACGAGCCGTAGTTATTGTTGAATGCAAAGTTAAGGTACATGGCTATATTTTCCATATCCAAGACGTTTTCTACGATATTATTAGTGGCAAGAGAAACAAGATCATCCATCCCAAGGTAGGAGCCTACCGCTATCATATTGTGAGGCTGGTTTGACTCCTGGGCCGTATCGCCCATTCCATATAAACGGCGCAGAGCTAATTGGAACGATTCTTCAGTGATATTTTCATCGTCAAACTCAACGGTAAAGTGAGTCAAGCCCTGGGATGATTCCCAATTGAGGAGCGATTGGAAGTAGCGGGCTCGGTCCAGTAGGAGCTTGTGCAATTTGTACTCTTTTCCAAACGCCACAATTGTGACGTCTGAGTAAGCCCCCTCCATGAATGCCTTGTAAAACACGTGGTGGGTTAAATCGTGAGACTGTGATGGGTCCATCAAGAATTGTGGGGAGGGTGGTGTGCGGATGAAACATGTTTTTGGGTGCATCTCGCAAAATATAATAGATTCTAGGGAAATTTACAAAAAGGGACTCGTAGTTCTGAGATTTACGTGCGGATGTGCACCATAAGATATTTCAACTATTTGTATTGAGTTTATCAGTATGCAATGATTTGGATGAGGTACGTAAACAGCAGATATGTTGAGTTCTTGACAGAAACATTTAACAGAGAGGATGAGTCGATTAGAGAAGTCAATAAGGACATTTGGTATAGTTTTGAGAAAAAAATGGATCACCAAGAGTACACTGAACTATTGAGAATTATAACTAAAAGCGATATTAGATTGGTTCCTTGCATGTCGTTCTTGAATGGCCTATTATTTTAGATCGAGAGCACGTAAAAACTCGTTGCAGTCTGCCCTGCTCCTCGTATACGTCGCTCTTTTTTTTGACGGTCAGGGGCCTGGTTGTTTTTGGAGTCATTCTTTCATTGTCTTTCTCCTCGGAGGCGCTGCTGTCGCTGAGCAATATATCCTTAACAGGAATAATTTTTCAGGATAGACCAAATAGTATGACTACAGATTAAAGCGCTCCAGATCCCCGGACCTGTTCTAGAAAGATCTGATCTTTTTGAAGGTTGTAGTATTCACCAGACTGCAAAAATTGGTCAGCGGTCCAAGATCATTTTATCCAGATCAAAGCTTTCACAGAACGATCTAAGATCAATAAATCAGGATAGTATCTTTGGCGTTGCGATAATCTAGATCAGATGCAAAACCCTCAAGATCCCTACATTATCTTCCATTAGACGCATATTGCCCTTTTTAGATCGCCGTACAAGGCTCTACGCTTCACTAGTTTTTGGTAAACGGTCAATACACCATCAACTACACGTATATCTTTGACCCCTAACATCTTCTATTATGAGGTGACTTTTTTCTTTTTTTTTCTTCATATACAAGTTCCATTCCGATAATGAATGTACTTAGATGACGACGAAGAGAATGCAGTAAGGCCCCACCACGTAATCAACTACAGATCAAATTTCAAGTTTTGCGTAACCAACTCCAAGTGTTTGGTGTATTTGTGGCAAACATCACTTTATTGTTCCCCCGAGGATCGAACCCGTCCAACTGGGTAATAAAGCTAGATTTGAAACATGTTTCAGTAAAGTTTTCTCTATCGAACATATGCGGCGCTTTATATGGGTCGTACATTTTTGAAATGTGGTTATGCTGCATGGCATAAAAGCATCTCGACAGCTACCTTTCAAACTAATAGATATTGTTTCAAGTTTGCTTAAAGGCATGGCCCGCGGGCATTCATTTTTGTCAAGTTGATCCAAGAATCGTATATAGTTCAAGTACACTCTCACATTTGCGATGGAAGGGTTGTACTGCACGGTGTATCTCCTTGGTTCCTGATGGAAGCTCATTTTGCACTTTTTAATCAACCTCCACAGTATCTTAGGCGGACCTTGTTCAAGACATCGTATGCATATTTGAGAAACACAGCATGACGCGTAGCAGCTGTGAGTTCAGTCTTTGGTCAATCACCTATTATTTTGTCTGTATTGGCTCATGGGTATTCTCAACTGCGAGGTCGCATTCTTCCACGAGGTTCCCTCGACCTTTGGGTTTGGATAATGTCCAATAATGAAAAACATGAGATATTGCAACACCAGTCCACCAAATTGACCGTTGATCTGGACGAGAGTTTGATCCTCCGCATTAAGGCATTCTCTCAATACATCGAATGATTCATATACTTCAAGCTGGAAAGGCATCACATGAGATGTGACGAAATAATCTGCTACTGTATGCTTTCTGGATAGCATGACGACAATCAGCGGTCACTCATGCCCATTCTGTCTTTTGGAGCAGGAAAAGGTTTTCCGCAAACGGATTTCTATACGACCTAATGACAGTCGAAATGATCACAGGGTATTCGCTTTTGAGAAATGGGAACTTGACAAAATCTATAGCGAAGAAAAATGAAAATAAGCAAGAGACATGAGGTGAGTGAAGTAGGGAAAAACCCCATTCAAGTCTATTCACAGAAAATGATTCAATAAAAGAAAAGATCCTAGTTACCATAAAGGGGCAAGCCGATAATTATCATGAATTTAACCCGCATAACTATCAGTACAATCAACAAATCACAATATATTCACTCTACTAATCATCGCCACCCATTTCAACATCCTCATCACCTTCACTGAACAACTCGTTAATGCGAGTAGAGATTTGCTCATCCTTAGAAGACAATTTGCCCGGTTCGTCATCGTGATCATTAGGATCCTGCATCCAGAAAAGAGAACTGGCGCCGCTGCTCAAAAACGTAAGCTTGAACACCCTGCCAGTGTCACATGACGAAACGTACTTCCAGGTAACGTCACCTGGTATAACTAAGAGATCTTCAGGTTCCACACCTGTGGTTGTGTCACGTGGCTTCCAGCTAAAGTCGTAGAAACCTTCGCTTTCTTGACTCAGACTCACAGATATCTCTCCCTTTACCGGACTAGGAGTGCATTGCTTTGTCTCCTCATCCAGAGAGACTTTGCCAGCTTTGAAGCTCAGTATCGGTGCCATCGAGTGGTGAATATATATGGGGGATATATATTATTCCGGAAGAAAAATGGATTTCCCTCCAAATGAGATCCAGTCTTTGGTGAGCAGAATTTCTACTCTTCTCATTGCGAGAAATGAGACAATCTCAGTGGCAGAAGCGGCATGCGGAGGTCTTTTGTCTGCATATCTCATCTCCATCCCTGGAGCTTCCAAGTTCTTCCACGGTGGTACCCTTATTTACAGCCTTAAATCTCGGCTCAAACTCTCCGGATGGGAAAGTAAGGATATCCTCAACTATACGGGTCCATCAGAACAAGTAGTTTTGCGTTTGGCTAGAAATCTGCGTATTGAGCTGGGCTCAACTTATGTGCTATCCGAATCCGGGTTCGCCGGCCCTTCATTACAGATTGAAGGGTCCACGTATGGAGACGAGCTGAAAATTGGTACTGTGTATCTTGGTTTTTCCGGTCCGTCCGGCGACAAGTCGAAAAAATGTGTAACTGATTGTGAAGACCGGGCTCAAAATATGCAGCTTTTTGCGAAACTGGGTCTTGAGTTTTTGTTGCAGGAGCTCGAAGCGAGGTCTGATGGTAAGTAGTCTCCGAAGCGAAGAGGAGAGATGATCTCTTTCATGGTTTTTTAGTCGACAAAGAGTCTTTAACGGCGGCTTCTGCTCCTCCCAAACCTACCTGAGCTCTTATGACATCAGTCTCGCTTGCAATGAATTCATTTTCTGGTTAGTGTCTCTGATCGAGTTGGCCAAAAGCCAACGTGGACTTTCTTCGTGGACTTTCTACACAGAAGAAAGCCCTCCAATTGGAATAGATTCAAACGAATGGTGTTAAAGCAAATAAATGATTAACATCGGATATCTGTCCCACATGTTAGATCAGATATTAAGTTCAAATTGACGACTGAACCTCTGTTGAGAAGAGATGCTGCTGATTGCGCAAAAGACCTTTTGACTGACTTGAGGAATAACTCTGCATTCTGATAATGGACAGTAAAAGAGTGGTGCTCTACATGTGTCTGACGACTTTCTCTACAACCCTTGTCTTGCTCATTTATTTTGGAAATCTACAGCCTTTGATCGTATTGGAAGCGTTCATACGATGTATGTCTATCCATTCGGCAATTGAAAGCTTGTCATGGATGAACCTTGGTTTCCCTTGTCTTCGTATCTGAGTCTGTATACTATGATCTCTTCATATTTGAGCCTCAAGTATACAAAGGCATTGTAAAGAACAATGATCCAGTGCCTAGCCTTATTCAGACTACATTCTCATAGGAAATACTTTCAGCTTTGAAGGAAGCGCTACCTGAAGGGACCACTGGAGCTCATCTCGGTGAGATAATTGATGGCTCTGATGTTGTGTTCGGATAGTTTTCAAAGGCTTGTCTTTTTGCAGAAATGATATGCTCTGTCTTGTCAAACGCGATCTTTTGTATCGGCTCACATTGTTACTTTGCGAGCTGGTCTTTCCTTTTCTAGATGCTTCACCACACTGTCATGGAGGTATATGGGGATCTTATACAACTGCATCGTTGATTGGTAGAAGTATACATGAACAATTATAGCGAGGAATGGGTCCAATACACTAGAATGATTCTTATTGTTGTCATCCAGTAGTCTAAAGGTGACTCAATCATTCCACTTCCTCTTTATTTCCGCAATAAACTCTGGAAGAAACGATAAAGCTTTGGCCTCACTATAAGATTTACCAGTGCCCATTCTGCAATATCTGCAAGGCGGAAGATCACAAAATTTGATGTTTCGAAAAGGTGTTGTTCTCAGTGCAGCTAATTCGACAGTCTCATCGGGTGACATGATAAAGTTTCATTTTGAGAGGATCAAAATCATAACGAGGTTATCCCGCTATTTGGATGCTCTTTACTGTAGGAGTTTCATCGAGTTTACGGTTCGAGAACAATTTCATATCACTCAGAGAGTCAGCGGCACCTCTAAAATCCGAAATGAGATATCCAAGTGCGCATCTCCCCATGTTGACTTTGTAAGTGATCAATCAAGGTCTTTGAGTAGCGTCTTGTTTTGGCAGAAGTGTAAGTTTGGGTCATATAGAACCATCACGATGAAGAATGGACATGGCATATTCGACTTACAGGATGTCCGTCAGTGTAACGTCAGAGGACCTTAACATGGACCTGTACAACTATGAGGGGACTTTAAACGTTGGAGAGCAAAAGTGCGCACTGGGTTCGGAAAACAACTTATACCGCGGGTCAATTTTGAGAAACTCCACAGGGGTTTTAGCATTGGTGGTGTTTTCAGGAGAAGAGACAAAGATACGGATGAATCGTTATCCAGTATCAAATAAGTAATGGGGTAGGTTTATAATCAGCCGTAATCCGGAATGTCGATGGGATCGGAATATTGAGAGATACTCATTGTGCTGCATGATCCGGCCCACCGAGTGTTCATCATATCTCGCATTATCTTCGTTACCACGATACAATCAGTGTACGAAACAATCTCGATTGTGTAGCAGCCTTAGGTAGTGAAAGAATATACCTAACCGATCAAAATTGACAACGATACTCATACTGCGAGATGATGTTAGAACCCGTACAAGAAGAAACATGTTCGACATGATACAATCATACAGAGAGAACCTGCTGTTTCTCCCAGTTTCTCAATTCTTTGCATCATTAACAAACATTCTCGGTTTGGTCTTATTCATATTGTTACGTTTGCTTTAAGCCCTTTAATTAGACTCGCGCCATTACTAGCCATAGCTGTCAATACGATCGACACAGATTATAGGAGGCGGGAAGAATGACCAAGAAGAGTCAAGTGGATAAGCGAGTTTTATCCATACATCAACACTTTCACAGTAATGCTCAGGGACATCCTCACACCCTCAAGATGTCTGGATAAATCATCAGCATGGATTGGAAACCACTGCCGTCAGTGGCACTTGGAATAGTAACCCAGCCATTTGCCCCGCTAGAAAAATTCCCCTCTCTGCAATCTCAAAAGGACCTCTGTCACAATTTTCAAAATCTAACCCCTGGCGATCACGTGCTTGTTATTGAGACCAATGGGAAATGGGCGCGCGGGTACGCAAAAGTCTGTCCCAAGCCTCAGGATTTCTCTTCTGGAACCGTAAGCGTTGACCGACTGCCTCTGCCGGATAATCGGCTGGTTGTATTTCCATTTTCAGTGGTGCAAATTGTGAAACAGTACCCTCTGCCCGCTAAAGATGAGACGAGAACCAATGGAACCTTTTCCGTACCTTCTATTTGGGAGATAGAGGAACACAGGTACAAGCCGATTGATCCTACATCAAGCAACAAGGCTCCAGAGTGTCCTTACACGTTTTCTGCCGAAAGCAGCACTCTGATTGACGAGATCAAGTCTGTGATGACTACGCTGCTAGCACAAACGTATGCTCTTTATTCCATGGGCGAGTTTCAAGTCTCGGCAAAGCTTGCCGCCGTTTACAACGAGCTCGATACGGTTCAGTTGCAACTGGGCCAAGACCTATTAACAAAGTACGAAAGAAGAATAGCTCGTCAAAGTGTTGCATTTCTATTTGGAAGTGTTTCTAAACTTCTCACTGCGAGAGGCAATTCAGAGGCGGAAAATCGCGACGAAGGAGGGTTTGAGGCTATCTTGTCAAGAGACGGTGAGAGTGGTGAGCTGTACAATTTGAAGAAAAAGGTAAGTGATGCAGGAAGTTTAGCGCAAAACCAGCTTTTGAACGCTGTGGCTCCAAACTACCCTTTGACAGAGATTGACGAGTTTGCGAAAAGGAAAAGCTTTGAGGGAACCGCTCCGTCGCACATTTTAGTAGACTTCAAAGAGGTTTGCGGTTCTGCTCTCAACTTGCCCAAGGGCTATGACGGGCTGACCGCGTATATGTACTTGCGGAATCAGAGAAGACGACTCACTGAGGCGTATGGAATTCACATTCCGGCCAACCAGGCGTTGTCGCTCGATAATCTCCCTGCTGCTCTGTATAAGAACATCTCCGCCACAGAGGTGGATAGCGGAAGGATCTACCTTGTAGCGATTTTGACTGAGGGGATCAACATCACTTCCGGGAAGGGCCTGTCGCACATCCGCAAGGGAATTGCCGCTGGAGTGAGTGATATATCGAGGATTTTCTCAAAAAACAGAGGCTCGCTGGAATCCGGTAAATCTCACCGTTTCACAATCCAGCTTTACGGGTCGTACGTCAGCTCTCACGATAACACCTCTTTGAAAAACGTCAACAACGGCTGGGGGGAGCTTTTGGACAGAATCATCTCGGGATCAGGAAGAGGAGTGGCGGTGAACCCACGAGCCGAGACGTTGGTGGTTTCCATAAAGGAACTACGCAACGATGTACTGGCTGGAGAAGTTGGCGACGGCACTGCACCGAAA
Source organism: Citeromyces matritensis (assembly GCA_030570875.1). NCBI lineage: Eukaryota > Fungi > Ascomycota > Pichiomycetes > Pichiales > Pichiaceae > Citeromyces > Citeromyces matritensis. The sequence goes on from JAJLWQ010000036.1 coordinate 42,997, forward strand.
CCGATTTCAGCCATTCGAACCATGGCTTTTGATCCTATCGCTAGCTCGTACGAGCGTTTGTATGTGAAACTGGTAAAGACCTCGTTGGGGTCTAAAAGCGTTCCTAAAAACTCATTTGTGAGTGTGCAGTGTCGCTCTGCTAGTAACCTCACTTTCAGCAAGGGCAAGAATCTGCCCGCCACGCCGTATTGGGACTTTCTGTCTGTATCTCCTAATGAGTACGTTGAGGAGACGATCCAGGTGCACGGTTTCCCCATTGCTCCCAAACCGCAGGACCGGGATGTGCTTATCTTTGACACTTTTGTCAACGGTGAGAGTTTTGGCAGTTCCAAAGTGCGCATAAGAGAAGGAGAAGTTATGTTTGAAAGTAAAAAGGGAACCACGTTGGAGATTGTCAACTCCGACGAGAGAGTGGTGGGACTGCTCGATCTCACGATGCACTATGTGGGAAAGTACTACAATTTGGATCCTGCAGTGGATGCCATTTTGAATTGGAAGTCCACCGAAAAGGTTCATGAGGAGGAGATGATTGCGAGTTTCAACAAGGTTGGGCTCGACACGCTGATCAAGCACTTTTCCAAGATTCTGATCAACCTGATTGAGATGTTTCACGCTTTGGAAAATAAGGGAGCGCTATTTGAAGGAATCGTGCATTTGTTGGATGTCGTGGTGGCCAGACAAGCGCAGTATGTTTACTTGTTTGACACTTTTTGCGAGCAGCACCAGAACAAGCTTCCAAGAGTCGATCTGGTGGGTATGATGGGTTCTGTTCTTTCCAATGCGGAAAGCCAGTGGAACCACGTGGGGAGAGCTTTGTGCAGAGTTTCTGTTTCTGTTTTTAGGCTTTCTCTTTTGTGTTCTGTTCCAACGAGTGCGTCCTCGCTTTTTGAAGCTGCCACTTGTTTCATGAAGCTGCGCAACCCGGGAATCATAGCGGACCAGACTTTGGTGCTTGAGTTTTCGCTCGAATGGGCAAATCTGCTAAAGGGGATCCTCTCTGACGAGGAGAGATTTGATCTTTTAGGTCCGCTTTTGGAGTCTGTAGGGAAGAGAGGACTGCGGGATCGGAAAACGGGTGTCCAGACTTCCAAAGAGCACCAGATCATCATCACCAAGCTTGTCACGGCTCGAGCGCTTGTGGACTCGTGGCAAGTGGTAGGATCGTGTAGAGTGGCCCTTACCTTTAGTTGTATCCATTGGAGCATGGAAGCACTCATGGGAGGGTTTGACGTTCCTGCTTCGCGGATCGCGTGTGGTATTCTAATGGCTGTTTGCGAGAAAACCCTTCAACACAAGGACTTGGTGATTGGGAGGGGAATTTCAAGACTCATGCCAACTCTGTGTCGTATATTTGTGAGACACAACAAGTATGTAAAAGCAGCCGGTCAACTTAAGGCGAAGAGAACGTTTACGCAGCTGTTCCCGAGAACAGCAGAGTACCAGGAACACACGATGGAGTCCACTTTGAACGACGAAAAGTTTTCTGAGCTCTTGATTGAGATGGGAACTATCATGGTGATGGTGTGTAAAGTGATTAGAATGGCAGGGGGAGACAAGTGTGGGATTGCTGCTGTTGTGGAAGCGTCTGTAAAAGACAATCTCCTCCATAACAGTTCCATCTACTGCGATCGCATATCCGACGACTGCATCTTCAGCATGCTGAATGGAGTGAAGCTTTTAGCGCAATCCCGGTTCTTCCCCTTAAAAAAGTGGTTGTCGCTCCACGCCATGTTCCTTGAAGGGTCTGTGTCTATTTTGGAGCTCCTTCAGCCCATTATGATGGACCGGTACATCCCACCAGTCGATCAAAGCGAGAAATTTGACCGTCTGCTATGGGGGAACTTTCTCAAGATGTGTCTGCGGATCAGCACTGCGAAAGCTGCTTCGTTGGAGCATCTTGGCGAGGTTCCTCGTAAAGCTTGTTTGCAAATCACCGGAGATCTCCGTCATAGGGCTGCGGTCATCTTGTCTGAAGTCTGGGACCGTCTGGCCTGGAACGCTCTGGGAGAGGACCTTTTGCGGTTCCAGCTGAAACGGTTTGGAGGGTACCAGGTTGAGTTTATCAACTACGACTACAGCATCTTGCAGGATCTCGTATTGTTCTGTTTGCAGGACGACAAAACGTGCCAGGAGCTCGGCGTTCACATGCTGTGGTCGCTTTTGGTGAGCGAGTGGCTTGTGAGCGAGAACTTGCTTGAGGTTGAAAAACAGTGTATTGTTGGGCTTTATGAGGTTTTCCACCATACGTCATATCTTCCTCATTTGGAGCAGCAGAAGGAGTTTCTATTGCAATTGAAGAAAACCATTCGCATCGACAAGGAGGATGTTGCCTTTTACGCGGTAAAGGGCTTTATCGACCGGCTGGAGATGTTTCTCAACTCGCTCAACGATCTCGCTGCTGTTCCTCCTGGAAACGAGTACGACGACGAGAGAACCTTCTACCGACTCAACATTTCTGGGTTTTTGATGGAAGTGAACCAACCCAACCTTCTCCACACGTTTATCAACGAGATGTACGAGACAAACCTGAAAAGGTCCCATTACGTTCAAGCGGCTCTCAGTTTGGAGCTTTTAGCAGACACGTATGCGTGGTCCACAAGCAGTGTACTTCCACCGTGCGTCAAGCCCAAGTTCCCGTCTCAGACTCCGTTTGAAAGAAAGGAAGCGCTGTACAAATTGATGGCGACGAACTTTACCAAGGGAAAACGGTTCGAGCAGGCGGTGGACCTTTTCAAAGAGCTTGTTGAGAACTACGACAAGGCGGCTTCTTTCGACTTGAAGGGACTCTCATTTGCCCATAATCAACTGGGTCAACTGTACCACAGCTTGGATACGGTTGAAAGGGCCAGTTCTACGTTTTTCCGCGTTTTGTTCATCGGATACGGGTTTCCCGAGTCGATCCGCTTTAGAAGCTTCATCTACGAGGGTCTTCCCTTTGAGCACATCACATCGATCCACGACCGGCTTTCTAAGCTGCATCCGGGATCACGCATCATTTCCGACGGAGATGAAGCTGAAAGACTGTCGCAGAACCCGCCCATCGGCAAGTACTTGCACATCCACATTGTGGAGCCGGCCACTGACCTCGCACTCAACTTTCTCAACTCCTCCATCACCGCCAAGCTGTACACGGAGAACAGAAACGTAAAGCTCTTTAGCAGCTCGCGCAGATTGCCTGGGTCGACATCGCTTGTGGATCTGTGGACCGAGGAAGTGGTGTACGAGACGTTTCTCACTTTTCCCGCTTTGATGAACCGCTCAGAAGTGAGCTCTTTTCAAAGAGTGAGTGTTTCTCCTATTGAGAACGCCATCAAGGCCATAACGACAAAGAATAAAGAGCTCGCACGTCTCGAGATGATTGTGCAGCAGCAAGGCGATCTCTCCAACAACTCTGAGCACTTTAACGACCTCTCCCGCCAGTTGGCAGGAACAGTAGACTCTCCTGTGAATGGCGGGGTGGGCCAGTACCGCGTTTTCTTTAACAATGAGGGCGAGCAAGCGGACATGCTCAAGTCGGCTTTCAAAGATTTGGTGATTCTCCTCGACAGGTGTTTGCGTCTTCACGGAAGGCTTGTTCCGCCTTCGTTGAGATCGTCCCACGAGTCGCTGGTGTCGTTGTTCAAGCAGAATTTCGGCAGGGAGTTGGAAGAGCGGAAGGAGAATCCAGTTCATTCGCATTTTAACAAGGCGGAACGAAGTGATTATAGTGCGTCTGTTTCGAGCAGGGGAGGCGTTCTGTCTGAGTCGGGGTCCAGTAGGTTGTCCTCGTTGAGCGGGAACTCCGGAGCTACAGAAAAGCGGAATGCGTTGAATTGGAGAAGGAGGAGATAGCATCTTTGAAGCATCTTTAAAGCATCTTTGAAGCGAAGCGGAAAAGATGCTTATTGTTCTTGGAGTGAAGCTCAAAGATTACTTTTGCTCATTTGATGACTATGTGGAAGGAGTCGATCTTTGAATGACGTATGCAGTCCTGTTGGAATTAAAGTCACTTGAGTGAAAGGGTGGATGAGTATTCTTATCATCGTTATAACCTTACTGTGGGTTTGGCTCTAAAAGTCACTGCCCTTGGCCAAATGTGGTACATCTGGTCCATCTCACAAATCTATAACCTGTATCAATCCTGTGAAAACACCAAAAGTCTTTTCAGAGCTTTATTGTCTCGATCTGAGTTTCTCTGCCTGAAGGTTATAAGATCTCAACGGTGGACTTAACTCCTGAGATGTGAGTCAACAGCACAACGTGTCTCTTGGGTGTTTTTTTCGTATCTGATAAACAGCGGTGGATTGATAGATCTACGACTTGGCCTGCGCTCTCAAAGAGTTTTAGGATCTACTCAAGTTTTGATCAGTACCATAAACATCAGCGTTACTCCTTAAACCATTGACATAATGTTACCAAAATTGCAGGATATTCAGAATCACAGAAAAGGACTGTTTTCGTAAGGAGATTCAAGCCAACGGTTTTGACCGGAATTGCATACACCCAGCACTGGAGTGACAGAAGAACAATGAACTATGTAGTTCAAAGAATTTACTTTACTGAAGGAATTGACAGATGGCAGATACGCCTCTATGGGGCATTATAACCATTCGTGGAATGTAGATACTGGATTGATTATATTATATTCTCCTCTATAAGGACTAAACTAAAATGCGTGCATGGAAGACATCCATATTCATGCATGATGGCGACAAGAGGCTTGACCTAGAATACATGTTCTGATACATTTCTGGATGTTCTATTGGTTAAGAGCGCAATTTATGTACTGTGGAAATCAAAGGCTTAAAGCTTTTTGAGTATTCCTTGTCCATTACTTACAGATCGTGGTATGTGGTTACTAGTTTGTAATGTGTTCTCCTCCCTGATATGAGGATTACTACGCCCTATTTATAGTGTGCTGTGCATGATGACGACGTCAGGCTTCACCAAGAACCTGTGTTCTGACAATTACTGACAGTTATCACATAGAACCGCGGAGCTTATGCTCTGGTTAGATTTTTGAAGCCAATTGATGCATCTCTGGAGCGAACCGGAAATGGTGTATTTTGGTAAATGATAAAACGGGTACTATGGGCACTAAGATATATTCGGACTCACTCGAAGTAATGAGAGATATAAAAGCTATTTATATAGTCTAGCGTGCATGAACGATATGCATCTTCATGCACTTAATGTCACGTGAGCTTTATATGGAACCTGAGTTCTAACAGTAAATAACTATTGGGTAGCATCTTCCTCCGATAAATGGTTATGCTCTTCAAACACATCCACTTCATACTCCTCTGAACCTTCAAACTCTTTGTAGTTGGGCTTACTGGGACACATCAAGTTCAATAAAAGACTCAGTTTTCTCAATTGGGTGAGCCTATCTCGCAGAGTGTGGCAATGGACCGGATCTCATCTTACCAAAGCCTTCTGCGACTCGCTTTAGAGGTGATCTGAGGTGCAATTCTGCGGTTCGTTTTGTTTGAAATATTGAGTAGAACTCTTAAAGCGAAGCGGAAAAGATGACATTTGGTCATTTGATAACTATTGAATAGGAGTCGAAAAAAAGCATCATGCTTCGTTGAGTGACTTCTGTAGTGAAGGAGAAAAGACACTTGAGTGAAAGGGTGGATGGAAGCGTTGATTGAAAGTATTTTGTTCATTGATATAATCTTACTGTGGGTGTTATAAGCCCTTTATTCCTTCTTGTACACACAAGTATGTCTCAGACGCAAATTGTAGTTTACTTTCTACAGTGCGAGCTTTAAGACTTTTTGCTTGTCTGTAGTCCACGGATCGCAAAAACACTCGATCCAATATCTGTCAAAAGCCAGACAATTGTGGAAAAATGAGATTCTATTTTCCTAACGTTTGAAAAAGTTAGGTCCATCCTATGATGTCTAGTGATGCGAGTATAAATAGATTCTTCCCTTGGATTACAGATTATAATAACCTTATGTCGGCGGTTTAAGTGATTATCGAGAAAGATCGTATCATATAGAAAGCAGCAAGAATGGTCTTGAAACGATAGTATCATGAGTCAAGATGAGGCAAAAAAAAAAAAAATTCAATAATCATCATTCTCATAGAGGTTTGCCGGTGTTTATGCTGTGGGACTGGGCAATCTAGACGGGCCAAATGTTTCGACGTATGTCACATTGACGATTGAGCAGTCTTCAGCTCTTTTGGTCATTGTGTTTTAAGTCAATCATGGTCTGAAAATGTTCCAATAGTCTTCCAGTCCACTGAATTATTAGCTTTTATTTTCCAATTTCAGTTTTGGTTTTCCGAAATATAAAGCTCCTCATTTTCACGCCTTTAAAGCTTGAACAACTGCTAATGGAAGAGCTCAGTAACATCTGGGCCTGCATAAAACATCGCAGATCCACTTCAGAACAATACTCTATTCAATATTGCAAGCGAGAGTAAACAATGAAAACTTCTTCCTTGCAAGGCGGATGTCTAGAAATCAAGGCTTTCCTTCAACAAGTTCACCTTCTCTACCTGTCTACTCTTCATGCATGATTATGCATAGATGGACAAACTGAAACATCTGGCCGCAGATCGCCGAACCTGCATGATGCACTCAATTCTGACATGCTCTCATGCACTAGTGGTAACCACATCGATTGTGTGATCAATTTGATGCCCACTCAAACGAGGATGGGCGTCATTTGAAAAGCCTGGACTATAGTGAAGTTGTCTTTCTCGACTGGGTTTTAGGAGTACCGTGCCCTCAGATTCCGATTCGCGTAAGGAGTCGCTTGTTGATGCATTTGTTTGTATGAGCTCAAAGTGAAGCTCCATTTCAATTGCGTGAATCTCACTGATGCAATCTTTTATGAAATAATACTTTGGCAAACTATCGTTGTCCGACGGTGCTGGGCTGAGTGCTTTGTTTCTCATTAGAGATGTGCACATGGCAAAGGTGCATATACAGGTAGAGAATATTTTTTTCAAGGCTCTTGTCAAGACTCGATACGTTGAATGCTATTACTGATGAGGTTTCGATCCTATAGACCTTTCGCTAGAACAATAGTTTATCCTCGGTTGGATTGCTGCTGGCTGCTGTGAACAAGCGTCGCGATCCTATTCGCATTCGTAACCTACACCAATATTCACGAAATCAAGTTCAACGTCAGCTTTATCGGATAAGTATTGCCCACAAAAGACCATCACCCGCTTTTGACGCGAAAGTGAACGAGAGAGAGAAACATCTAGTTTTTCTAATTCATGCCTTTTTCATGTCTCAAGTTCAATAATATCTTGTACAACAAACATTCTATCGTGAGTGCTCATCAGAAAGTTCATCCACCGTCATACAATACTCCATTATTGTGCGGATGTAATATTTATGGTTTCCATAGCACCCTGCGCATGCTGCATGCATGTACATGCATGTACCTGCACACGAAGGGACAAACTCCGTCTCCCAGCACGGATTTAAGTGCATCCTGCATAAAGAATGAGCGATCAAAGATTCTGATCTTGGGTCAAAAAGTCTGCGGACACGATACTCAGTTTCATCGAGCTAACTACTTTATTAGGAAGATCATGTAGTCCTGGTGGATATAGAGTTAATCAAAGTCGAAATGTATTATTTATCTCGCATGCATTGGATTAGACAGAGCGAGAGGTTGATGCATGACTAATCACACAGATATCTACTAGTAAATTATTTGACATCTAGTAACTAAAACTGGTGAGCTCAATTCGAGCCCCGGAAACACCATCCCCTTTTGTAAAGAACGGACCACAGAGAGAGAGAGCCCAGACGGATCGAAGCGATCGAAGCGCCGTGCAGCTCGTGAAAGAATTGACGGTTTCAAATGCTTATGCATCTCGGAGATACCTCGGCTCTTTCGATCCGGCTTACATAAGCGGCACGATTCGCACTCTTTGCATATTTTTAGTCGATACTGTGTCCATCAAACAACATGTTCAAGTTAAGCACACGTTCTATAATCCGTTCTGCTGGTCCCACGGCTTTGAGAACCAACCTGCTTAACCCATCCATTATACGCTTCAACTCCACCAATACCGGACTCACGAAGGAGGATGTGCTGAGTCGGAGTGTGCAAGTTTTGAAAGGATTTGATCTCAAGTCGCAGAATATCACTTTGGATTCCAAGTTTATTCAAGATCTCGGTATGGATTCTTTGGACTACAACGATGCTTTAGTTGCTATTGAAGAAGAATTCGATGTTGTCTTTGACGATAAAACTGCCAATGAAATCAGAAACGTTGGTCAGTGCGTGGACTACGTGCTTAAAAACGCTTTGCCTCCACAGCAGTCTATCAACCAAGAACTGCGTTGAAGATGTATTAATTTTTTGTACTAGTAAGTAGCTCTTTTTAATTGAGGTTTGAAAATGTTGGTTCGCGCACTACCCTTAATGAACGATTCATTTCCTGGTACCATAATCCCTGATAATACTCCTCAGCAGATTGACAATGACGCTGATCTCACTGCGGATTTGCCGTCTGACTCGGAGGAACTGGACCTTGTGCACCTGAAAGTGGCATCGCTTTTGGAGCTCGATTTGCCGCGGTTCCGCAATTTGAAGGTTGTTTGTCTTCGCCAAAATCTGATTGACTCTATAGCCGATATTAAGCTTATTGCTAACAAAGAGCTGGTGGAGGAGCTTGACTTTTACGATAACAGAATCAACCACATTTCCAAACACGTGAGCGATTTCCACAACCTTGTTGTTCTAGACCTTTCTTTCAACAAGATTAAAACCATCAAAAACCTCGATGGCGCGGCCAAAATCGTCAAGCTATTCTTTGTGCAGAACAAGATCTCTCAAATTGAGAATATCGAGCATCTTACAAGCCTAGAAACACTTGAACTCGGTGGAAACAGAATCGAGTCTATCAGTGAAACAATGCTAAAGATGACTTCCCTCACAGACTTGTGGTTGGGTAAAAACTACATCAATAGGATCCAGAACTTACAAAATCTCTCAAATTTAAAAGTACTTTCCATTCAGTCCAATAGGCTGACTGAGATCTCCGGACTCGAAGGGCTGGTGAACCTTGAAGAGCTCTACATGTCACACAACGGAATAGAAGAGATTGGAAATCTGGAAAAGAATGTAAAACTGCAGATCCTCGATATAACTGGCAACAAGATCAAGCATTTGAAGAATCTGGCTCATCTTACAGAACTAACCGATCTGTGGTGCTCAGATAACCAGATTTCCAGTTTTAAAGAGGTGGAGAAGGAATTAGCCCATTTACCCAAATTGGAAACGGTTTACTTTGAGAGAAACCCATTGGAAACGGAAAACAGAACCAGCTATCGTCGCAAGCTGAAACTGATCCTTGGTGATTCTCTGCAGAAGATCGACTCCACATACTGCTGACTTGCAGTATGCAGAAATCAGCTGTTTTTCCCTGCATAACCTGTGCATACGAAGAAGAAGCAATCGTTGAATTGGGTCTCTTGAGGTTCTCGGAGGTTACTGCAGGCTGTTGAAAAGGGCATTCGGAAGCGTATCGAATTATTCAACTGTTCTGTCCCTCTCTTTTTATGCTATTCTCGTCTGCATGCAATGCATACGAATACGATCAGATCTTCGTTTGATGCACCACTGCATCGCTTGTTCTATAAATAGATCTCATCGTTTAGCATTTTTAGGTAAAGATGAGAAATTAAAAAGAGCTAGAAATTTAAAAGAGCCCTCTGGCATATGGTCACACTGAGTGAGATCATAGGGGTTTCCTAGCCTTGAATAGCAACAGGTTTAATAGTTAATTAAAGTGTAAATGTCTCAATCAACTCCATTAGTAGCTGAAATGATACCGGAAATTCAGCTTCATGAATCGTTGTCATCGTTCTAGGTGTATTCGTACACTGTTGATCTGTTGGAATCAAGGCATTATGCATGGTGACGCACCTGTCATGTACATGTGCATCTTGCAGAAAAATATGTGCAGAAAGTTCTGGAACTTTCAAAGAAGTGAGGTTGACATGTGCATGTTCAAAACAACGGGGACTCGAACATAATTTGATTGAGCGAGTTGTTCTGTATAATATGAGCTTCGCCAAAGAGTCTAGATATAGCCATTCAAGCACTCATGAAGAGTTACATGGTGATTAATCCTTACGTAAGGCATTGACCCTCAAGGTCGTCTCATACCGGATGGCCGTGCTGCTAGGTCTTAGACCCCAATACGCTCCAAGAAGTCATTGACACTGTATTCCCTTTATCCTTTTGTCAAAGGACAAATTGAATTCATGGTTTTGTACTTTGATACTGCTAAATCGAAACTGCTTGCTCTAATATTAGCGAAAATGCTTACAATACTTTTGATGATACGACCGGCTCTGTCTTTTCTCAATGTTTCTCGAATCTTTTGCCTGAGCTCAAATTTGAGTGTAGGGCAACTGTTCATAGAGGATACATACTGGTTACCTCACCAATTCTATTCTTTGATACAATTGTGCGTTCCTGTTGCGGTCCATTTCAGATGAAACTTTTACTCTATTAGCACACCCCATCTTTTCATCTCTTTCACCAAATTATTGTTTTTTCCTTTTCAAACTCTGATCGGAGGCGTGATGCTCTCTATGCTAAATGCGCAATGCCTGTTACCCTGCTGTCAGTGCCTGGGGCGTGTTCCTCCCGTATCATTTTTTTCCTCTTTGCAAATAGGGCCTCTGAGAGAAAAAGGATTTCACTGTAAGCCTACATCTGCTCATATGTTGACTCCTCGTTTCCCCTTCATATAAGCCTTTATGGCCAAGTTGGTAAGGCACCTCACTAGTAATGAGGAGATCGTCAGTTCGAATCTGGCTGAAGGCATTTTTTGCTTACCTCCTAACTTACATTTACCGATATTACCAGTATCATCCTCATTAAACAGATATCCAGGGTTGGCGAGTAGGTTTTATCATATGTTTTCTCGTTTTGAAGATCCCCTCTGCATACGAGGCGAGCTTTGTATTTTTGGAGTTTTCCCCTTTTATCCTGTATCTCCACTTTGTTGCGAGAGATTATTTGCCGACACAGGAGAGAACGTGTCTGAATTGATCAGAATTGTCAGCTCATTCTTCATGCTTCATTTCCAGTTTTCGAATTGCATGGCTTTGGCTCCTTTTCTTTTTGTGCGATGCAGTCAATAATGTTTCTAGTCTTCTCGGACGTTGGGTCCAACTGTCGTTTTGATTCCTTCAGTTGGTTTAGTATTGTCACCTCATGATCCGGTTCGGTTCGAGGTGACTCTGGTACCATTTCAAAAAGTGTTTTGCAATTGGGAATGATAGAGCCTTTATTGTGGAGAGTATCAGAAGGATGCTGCATCCTATCGTCTGGCTATCATGGCACATATAGCATGATTCCTCTCCTCTAGGAAGGTGTAATGCCTTTTGATTCAAAGGATTGAAGACAATGCATCTTTGTCCGAACATTGACCGTCGGCATATGAAATTGAGGGTCGTCATTTGCTATCCGATCCATCACTATATCTCAACCAATTGAAAATTATCTGAATCACTTTTGGAGTGGAGGATAATCTGACCTTTGGATAGCTGATCCTTTTCCTATAAGGCCACGAGTCGGTGATGATAGAAACGATCCGCATCTGACGACCCTTCGCTGGGTCACCTTCATCAATCGCCACCGTAGTGTATCTCTTTATTTCTTCCTATCCAGTGATCTATATTTGTTATAACCCTGGATGAGTTTGTACTTTCTTCGAGTCGTAGCTCACTATTTTTATTGTCTGAGGCCTTCTAATTGCCAGCAAAAGGGTCTTTAATCGTTCCTCGTTATCATGCGACGAGGATGATATGATTGTATTCGATGCAACCATGGCTCTACATAAAAAGGGATCTTTCAATTGAAGGTGAATCAACCTAAAGATGCTATCAGATGATAAGTACAATTCAGATGGTCTAGTAGTCATATTGTGACAATGATAATTCAATCGTGCACACGCTTTCGCTTTTTATGCGAAGCAACTTACTATTTCTTGAATGCCGGTCTGTAAGGGTCGTCAGATCCGGATCTAGATCCGGGAAGCCTTTTTCGATCCGGTTCGCTTGCGAACCGGGATCGATTCGACACATTTGAGAAAGAATATATAATACAGTCTAGTTTAGTAAATTTTTCGAGAAAAGTCAAAAAGCCTCTTAAATGGCCCTAGTATGTACTTTAAGTCTTCAAAATTTCTTTTTTCTTCAGATTCAACGAAGTTTACCCTTTTACCGAGAATAATCGACCTGAAAATAAAGTAAAATTTCTGGGAATCGAACCCCAGGCCGCATCGGATCGATTCGACGATCCGGCCTCTGGATCGCGATCCAACATATGCTAATCGATCCTATC
>JAJLWQ010000037.1:0-56092 GCA_030570875.1 Citeromyces matritensis
CTTTGGATCGCTGCCTGGTAGTTATTGTTGTAAGCGAACTCTGTCGGGGGTAACGCTTTTATCCAATAATGAGGGCGTTGAGAAATCATGGTGCGAAGCATTCCTCCTAGCGTACGGTTTAAGCGTTCAACCTCTCCATTAGATGACGGATTGTTGACCGTAGTCATGTGTAGCTCGACACCTAGGATTTTCATCGCAGTTTTCCAATACCGATTGGTAAACCGAATATCCCTGTCGGATACCATTTCCTTTGGCAGGCCATGTAGTCTAATCACATCGCGAATTAAAAGTTGAGCAATCTCTTCCGTAGAGTCTTCCTTGCGCAGCGACGAGAAGTGTGCGCGCTTTGATAAGCGATCAATAGTAACCATGATAGTATTGAAACCCTGGGCAGTCGGAATTCCACTTAAGAAGTCCACATTTAGACTGTCCCATCGGCTTTGTGGTACCGATAATGGTTCGTAGAGACCTGGAGCGGTTTGCGTGGCGTGTTTGCTACGCTGACATTGTTGACATGATCTCACATATTTTTTAACAGGGCGAGCTTGGTCGAGCAGTTGGCTTCTCTAAAGTCAAAATGAGTTTACGTCGGAAGCTTTTTGAAGTAATAAGAATGTGCAATTGCTTCTAAGGTCCCATAGACACCATGAAAGAGCAAAACAATCAAACTGACTTACCTTGAAATAGTGGGTTATGTTGCAAATGTCATGATTTTCATGGTTATAAAGTATACAATTCCGCTAAAAGGACTTTTTTTATCGAAGCATATAATTCATTAAACTACTCTGAACCCAAAAAGAATGTACTTTTTTTCTCCAGACATAGTCAAGTGTCTAAGAATATCAAATCTCCATCAGGAGAGAATTCGTATGCGAGTATATTCGTTTTCAGTCCTCTCAAAAGTTGGTGGAGTTTAAAAGGTAAAAAAATAGTCTTATAACGCCGTATACAATCATATCAACCCACTCAAAGTCAATCTCTCTAGAAACGGCGCCAGATCCTCCTTGCCTATCTCGATTATGCAACTCTCAAAACTGTCTATGCGTACCTTTACATTTGTGCTGTTTGCCACTTTCTGGAACGCGATGGAGAACCGATTCAGTCTCTCGCTTTCCCTGGCCATATCCTTTCCCGTGGGGAACTTTGGAGGTAGCCCACACAGTATATAAGTCTGTGTGAGGGGATCCAAACTAGCTATAACGAGCGGAAGCATGCTGTTATCCAGTTCTGCGCAACTCTCCAAGATCCAGTGTCCCAGTTTACTCAAAATGAGAGGATTGCTGAAGAAACAACCACTTGCATTGAGCTTGTGGAGTTCCACGTCGTCGTCGTCATAGTCAAACCCTTTCATTTCCTGCTTGTCGTTGACCCAAGTTCCGTACTCGTTTTTCAGCACAACGAGTCGGAAAACCTTTAAATTTTTAATCATTTTTTTCTCAAAGATCTCGAATCCTTTGTCAAAGATGAATTTTCGCTGCCATTTGGCAATTTTAATGCCTCGTTTCACACTTTTGATATCGGAAAGCGAGTCAAAGGCCTTCCAGAAATTGGACACATACGCAGACTCTCTATTTGCAATGAGAGATTTTAGCTCTTGTCCGTCGTTTGCATTACGAGGAGTTCCATCGTGTTCTAATAAAGCAGTAGTAGCTTCTAAAAACTCACACGCACTCACAGATCCCTGATATCCGTAGCTCTTGACAAACCCTTCGCGTACCAACTTCTCCAAATCGTACAACCGGAGATACTTTGCAAAGATGAAGGGAAGTTTACGCTTCAAACTAACATCCAAATAGTACCAGCTCTGGCGTGCTGTAGAGAGCGAAATGCCCATTTTGGCGAAAATATTGGCCAGATTCTTCTTTCCCTCGCTCGTATAAAGCAAAAGCTTTGAATTGACATAACTGGAATAGAAGAAAGAATTGTACAAGTTCCAGTGACGCATCAAAAATAGAGCGTAATCCTGTTCTATTCCAAGTTCGCATTTTGTTTCGTGGTTTAACCGCAAAACCTCGTCTTTTAGAACTTCAAGGTAACGATCGCGAATGGGACCGGTCTGAGCTACTGACTCTGTCCCTACAATCGAAAGCCACAGACTCTCAACGTCGGTCTCCCCAATCGCAGACAAGAGGGAATATGTCTGGATGGAGACGGGAATGGCAAAAGAGGTTCCCCTGTTGTAGTAGTTTTCTATTATTTGCTCGTGAGAATTTTCTGTATCGTTATCTGTGTCGGAGTCATCGACTTTATCAGAGTCAACGTCCTCTTCTTCACTCAAAAGATGATGGTATGCGATTTTTTCACTCTCTAAATCTTTGACAGACCCGTCATCCAGACACTGTATAATCTGAGACCCAAACAAGTTGTCGAGATTCCACGGCCGGTTGCCGTCGATTACGTAGATTTTCCTGGTGAGCCGTGCGGACCCTGTAGCTTCCATATAAGCGTGGTCTATGTACTTTTCTTCGTCGATATCGAGAAAACTCTCCAAATCCACGATTCCTCCGCATCCAAGGAGAACCACGTTGGAAATGTCACTGCTGAGCGAGTTGTACTTGTTTAAAAGGTCGTTGTAACCGACAACGGGTATCAGCTGGTACGCGATGAGATGCTTTTTCATTAGTGTGGATAGCATTTTGGCTCCGCAAATGGAGTCTATACTGAGACACGCAGTAAATATCGCCAGCTTGCATGTTGAGTGAGATGCAGACGTTTGTTTAATCTCCTGGAAAGCTTTGTGGAACTGATCTGGCTGAAGAAACATACGCGTCGCGTTGCATCCCTACACCTCGATCATTAGCTGATTATCTCTGAAGCGGAAGAGATGATCTGAGTTTAATGCTGTGAGGACTTATAACAGTTCCAAGAAAGCTATGCGTATCTATTGATATTGATGTCGTGAATTAGATATTATATACTGGAACAATATTTGGTTTATCTTAAGTCATTCAATGTTTACCCTTTTTGTAATCGATGGTGTCAGCAGTAGAGTAAGTTTTAAACCATACTAAATAACAAACAGCGTTATACAATCACCCCAGCTAGTTACTCCGAAACATGAGGAGAAAAGATCACTTGGCAAAGATGTCCATTCCCAGGAAGGAAAATGACGACTGAAGTCACCTTCTAGAAGCTGTAATTTGAGCATAGTCACTGCATAAGACCAAACATTATGTTCCACTACACATGCGAATGCATACACATGCAGTAGACCGCATATAGACCTATTGTCATATGGGTTGAGTTGAACCAAAAGACTTAAACAACGGTCGCTTCATGGGCCGATGAGGCCTGGTGTTGTATTAAGGCATGAATCTCGTATGAGTAGAGTTATTGCCTAGTCAAGTAGCTAAAACAGTTGTCGGGCCAATATAACCATAGCCTCAATTGGTTTTGAATGAGACATCATCCGAAGGTTCGAACCCTCGGCCGAGACATATAGACAACATTGATTGGGCATTATGAATTTTGCATAGAAGTTGGCAACAAACTACTGGCGGTATATGAGAAGGGAACCTTCCTCTGTGTCTGATATCCAGTCCAATCGAGTCCAATCCAATCGATAATACCGAATTCAGATATACAACAACCCGGGTCTTTCTCTATATAACATTGTGCATAAAAGGTGGACTTTTGAAAGTATGCAGGTGCATTTTTGGAAACTGTCAAAAAGGGCAGTAACAGTCGTGCACCGCCCAACTACATGACATCTATAAGAAGGTACATTCCCGGGCTGAGAGATCAGTATGAGGGACTTCCAACAACTCTCAATGAGCCCTCACAAAACGGGTTTCAGAAATTCTGGCGCAAACTGCGCAATCGCGGAGAAATTACGTTGGAAGATGAAGAAGTTGTAACTGGGAACCCAGGAATACTGGATTGTAAGTAAATATATAACACCTCCTACACAAGACTAACCAAAAGTATCTCGGTTTGACCGTTTGATGCTTTTTGCATTGGCCTTTGCAGCCTCAGCTTCTTGCTTTATCATAGACTGTTTTTTGTTTCCTGTGTTAGCGTTAAAACCTCTCAAATTCTCGCTTATATGGACTTTGGGATCTGTTTTCTTCCTTTTATCTTTTGCCTTCTTACAAGGCTTTGGACCTTATGTTAACCATCTGTTTTCGACGGAAAGAGCAGGGTTCACTACAGTTTTCATATCCTCCATTGTATTCACTTTGGTCACCTCTGTAAAACTGCACTCTGTCATTCTCACCATTGTGGCTTGTGTTGTGCAGATGTTGGCTATGGTTTGGTACGTTGTGAGTTACTTTCCATTTGGAAAACACGCATTGCGGCTTGGTTCTACTATGGTGAGCTCTCAAGCAGAGAGTTGGATGAACAGTTGAGCTGTACCAACTGAAGTGAGGATCCAGTAAGATCATGGGTAGGTCAATATATTGTATGGATTTTGATATTGTAAGCTCTTTACCCAGTGAGTTGTTTCAAAGCATAAGAAGGGAAGAATACATGGCACTCTCAAATTCCAAGAAGATCTGACATTACTTACTGTGGCGAATGCCGAACACTGCATATGCAGAAGCATTTGAATGCATTATACCGCATGCAAACCTGTCGCTTGATTGAACCAAAAGACCCAAACAACGGTGGCTGTGTGCCGACGAGGCCTGGTGTATATTCCGTGGTATGAATAAAGTTTATGTCTATTCAATTGAATACCAGCTGACAAGTCAAAGAATCACGGATTGGTCTTGCATGAGGTGGTCCGGTCGAGATACTTAGGCATCACTGGTTGGCCAGGTGTATGGCACTATGATTATAGCATGAAGGACTCCTATGTAATGCTATTTTCAGCACATCAAACAGTACCAGTATTCTTCAGCTATAAGTCTCATTCATTTAGCCTTGAGCAGAATCGTCACCCGATTTGCTATACAATAAAAGAATGTTCCACCATGCATGCAGATGCACGTCTGACGCAGCTTGCCATATATACATTTATTGGGCAAATCTCATACGTAAAACATTGCAAAACTCGTCAATCTTCTCCATGATATGATGGTGCCTTCCTGACCAGTAGAATGCGGCACTGGACTCTAAAACATCCTTTTTAAAACTACTCAAAACCTCAACCTTTATATGCAACAAAATCTTTAGGGTATTCAAGTCCCCCAGTACTCCGTTCAACTTCATCTCGTTAATCACTTCCAAAACCTGCGACAGATCTTCTGTGCGCTCATATACAGTCTCCAAAGCCAAATTGTACATCTTGCATGTTTGCGTCAAGCTGGTGAACACTTCAAGGTTCTCCTTGACAGACTTGAAAAGATATTGAAACGTTTCCGGAGAGGTGGAGCATCTTTGAATCAAGCGGTTTATTATTATCGGTACGCTCACTCTATTGAGTGGAGTGGCTGTGAAATCCGATGATGTTATAGAGTCGTCTTTAGGAACGGTTTTCAAGGACAAGATATTTTTGTCAAACCATTCAATCACCTCAAAATTTGTTTTAAAGCCATCTATAAATGACAACAAAGGCTCCAATTTCTTTTCCTGTAAAAAGAAAGCGCTTTCGCTCTCTTTAAATTTATGCAATAGTTTATCCGATACGCCCTGATCCGCCGATAAGTACGACGACGTCACTATAGGTACATCTCTGAAATCCTTATCCAGTAAAGAAATCATATTGTTGTAATCGCTATTATGCGACTTTTTCTCAAACACAGCCTGGACCGGTCTGGATTTACTGCGATAAGGTTTTGGTTTGGTGTCTTTGAGGGACTCAAAAATGCTTTCAAAAATCTGATTCTCCTTTAATGAGGTGACATTATTGTGCTGGATAGAAGGCTTTAAATTGTGGCCTTTCAAAATAGAACTGAGAATCTCGTCAGTCTCATCGTTATTCATCTCTTTGCCAAACGTTGAGGATGATGCAAATGGGTCCACAATCTTCTTGTTTGAGTCCTCCGACAAGTGTAGCCAGTCCTCATACAAGTCCTGGTAGCTATTAGTGTGAGAGCGCCGTATAAAGAGACGCAATGAGCGAGACTGGGCTCGAACAAGTGACATTGTGGGGGTTTTTTTAATAAAAAAAAAAAAAAAAAAAAAAAATCGAATTATATTTGACAAGTACACCCTCCGTACACCATTATCCGTTGGTCTTTCCATTTATTCTTGGGTAAAGTCTTGCAGCGTGATAGTTAATGGATGATTTTACAGCTTTTTGATTTTTCGGCTAAGAGTTAGAAAAGGTGTAATAAAACACTTACCGTAGTTTCCATGCATTGTTTCAAGTTCACCTCGAGTCCTTTGCACAGGTTGGATCCATCGCCGTTTGATGACCAACAGTTGAGCAAGTTGGACATGATGACAAGACACGGTGACGACTCCTGCTGCATCACCGGCTTTTTCACCCGTAGTCGCGGTAAAGGCGGAAGTTTGGGTAGTTTTTTCACGTTTGAAGACATTGATGGTGTAAGCGGTTCGATTCCCAAAGGGGTGGTTTTGTCCTGAGAAGCCAATTGTGGGCTATTCAGGTCACAACCAGGCTGGTTATTTTTAGTCTGGCATTATATGCTGATGTCTGAATCAACTAGTTGTAAGGTTTTTGAGAGCTTAACAACGAATAAGCGCCTCCAATGGCTTACCCTTCATTTTCTTTTGAATGAAGTTTTTGTTGTTGCTTTGAATAGTGCCATTCTACTGGCTTTATGGTACAAACAACCTAAAGAGAATAGCGTTTCTGCGAAAGTGGAGTTGACGAATAAGCATCAAAGTTGAGCATTTGAGCATGTTCAGTAATCAGTATGACGTTTTTTAAGCGGTTGTTGAAACGTTAAGTATTTCAGTTTACTCTTCAACTAGATTCTTTAGCTCTTTTATATACTCCTACATCATTGCTGCCAATCATTCCATAATCTCAAGCCTGACAGACCAATGCTGCTCTGAGTGATGCTTTATTAAGGATATGCACTTATTGCGTTGTCTCGACTCTCATAGGGCGGAGAAAGTCATTGTACTTCAACTCTAACACAAAACCGGAAAACGCATTGGACTTGAGCTGGTGGATAATGGTGATGCTCATGCCAACGCTAGCTTAGTGGGACGCACGTATCACGTCTCGTGTAGATCATCAGTTATACTTGAAGGGAGAACAACAATATGCTCACCATCGCTTCACCGTTGTTTACTGGTATTAAACTGGAACAACTGTAGCTATTGTCGTTACCACTATAGTAGTGAAGTAAGCTGAACAATTACAGTACTTGGAAGGTTGGCAAAGTATATCATTCTTCAGACCCGTGTCTGAAATACTTACCTTTATTTTCTGAATCCTCAGTTTCGGAGATCTCCTCTACTAAAAAGTGGTTCAAAGACGTAATAGGCGATTTGAGTTGGTACACGACCTGGGGCAAGCTTGGGCGAGCTTGGGCGAGCAGTTGGCTTAAGTCAAAATCAGTTTACGTATCCGATTTGACGAAAGTTTTAGATCCTGATTTGGTGGTTACAGAAACTTATATGAGATATGTGTGCGGAGAAAATTTCTCTACTAAAACTTGCTCGAAAGACACCATTAAGAGGTCGTGGGCAAGCAAATGTCGGTATTGTGGCCCACCAAGACACTTGGAAGGTTGGCAAAGTGTATCATTCTCTCGATCTAAATCTGAAATACTCAACTGCGGTTTTTAACTCATTGATTTCCGAGATTATCTCTACTAAAAGGTGGTTCAAAGACCAAATAGGCGGTTTGAGTTGAACACGACCTATGGGCCGAGCATTATGTGATTCAATCTCATGAATGGTCTGAGATTCTTTCATAAACAAAAGCTCATAGTAGAGATTTTCATACTCAAAAACCTGAACGGAATGACATTTCTACATTAGCAACACTTCATTGTACAAGTGTTATATTTAAATTGGTCGTTTACCAGATTGCCTTTTCTTTTCAAACCTTGAGAGCCATTTTCGAAAGACTGACGATAGAGGAAAATTGTTGTGAAGCTGTAGATCAATGAGTATAAGATCAAGTGAGAAGCGCTGGAAGTGATAAAATAAGCTCATTTTCATTTTTATCCATATAACGATATCGATCCCCACACCATGCACTGACTCGACACCATGCACTGACTAAATGCAACAGATAGACTGGTACCACATCAAAGAATTAGACGTGACCACTCTCAAGTTCCAAGTTCCCCTCAACCACAAATATCCCAATTCTGGTGATATAACCATTTGTGGAAGACTCGTAAAAAAATGGGTCTCAAAAGACCAGCCTTTAATTCCGGGTGACGCTAATCTTTTCTTCTTTCTTCAAGGTGGGCCCGGATTTGGATGCCCTGCTCCTTTGTCTTATTCTGGTTTTGTTAAAGAGATTCTCGACCGAGGATTTCAATGTTTCTTATTAGATCAACGAGGCACAGGCCTCAGTTCATCAGTCGATACAGAAACGCTTTTCGATAGATGTGGAAATGATGTCACTAGTCAATTGGACTATATACTCAACTTTAGAGCTGATAGTATTATAGCCGATTGCGAGATTGTGAGAAGGTGTCTCTTGGGGGACGATGGTCAAATCTCTTTATTAGGGCACTCTTTTGGAGGCTTTTGCTCAGTTACATACTTATCCCTTTATCCCCAGTCTCTGAAGCAAGTTATCATAGCAGGCGGAATTCCGCCTTTGAGTTGCACACCGGATGAAGTGTACTCTGCCACGTATCGTAGAACGGCAGAGAGAAACGTGGCTTACTATAAAAGGTATCCTGAGGATGTGGAAAAAGTGCACGAGATATGTGCGTATTTGTCTTCCCATGATGTTACGCTTCCAAACGGTGGAAGGCTAAGCGTGGATCGCTTTCGGCATTTAGGAATGAACTTTGGCTCTACGGGTGGGACTGATGCGCTCCATCAACTAGTTTTCAAAATTCATTATGATCTTTCAAATCTGGGCAAAATTCTATATGCAACCAGTCTCGATATACAGAACAGCGTATCGTTCGACACCAACATTTTATACTTTCTTCTGCAGGAAGCGATTTACTGCGAGAGGGGAGTTGTCTCAAATTGGGCAGCAGAAAGACTGAGGTGTGAGGCTGGAATTAACTTTGATTACTCTAGACTCATTAATGATGGTCCTATGAAAAGCAATCTCGAGTCAGCTGTATACTTTACCGGTGAAATGGTGTTTCGATCCATGTATCGAGACTATGCAGAGCTGAGAGATTTGAAGCCCATTGCTGAAGCGATTCATAGCTATGGTGAGTGGAATAATCTTTACAATAAGGATATGCTTGCAAACAACGTGGTTCCTGCCGTTGCAGCGACCTATGTTCACGACCAGTATGTAGACTTTGGACTGAGTATGCTAGCGAAAAGTAAAATCGCAGGCCTCAGGCAGTACATAACCAGTGAGTTTTTCCATAATGGATTTACAGCCAGTCCGGAGATTATACTGCCGAAACTTTTTCATTTATTGGAGGAGGATGTCATTTGATGGAGTCTCAATGTGGTTAAAGATGTTGAGAGAGCCCTGTTGATTTCTATCCGTTTGTACTCAAACAGAATCGGTATGAGACTCTCATCACATGCGGACCATTCTAGATTATCGGTACTTATATTTCAAATCCAGTGTAACCGATGGGAAGTCATTATGACATTTTTGTCTTGTTGACAAGTAGATTTCCATTGCTGTACTGCCACATCAGTTGGTATTGAAAAGAACACTTTGGATCCGAATGGTTATTAAGCGATGCAGAGTGAACCTCTTCCTGTGTGAGACGGAAAGTGGATCCGTCAGGTGATTAAACTACAAAACTTTAAATAAAGGGACAACGATGGGTTAGAGGATAGGTAGACATGTGATGTTATATATCAGAGATGAAGGCGGAATTATTCGTATTGGGATGGTGTGAAGGTCATGTGACATTCTGGTAACGTCACTTACGCACCCGCAATTTGAATAATTTGTATATTTAAGCAGATTATCCAGATTACCCGCTTCGACTTTGTCATTCACTCGTCATCTGAGCATGATGTGCAGTTTGAGTTATTTGGGAATCAAACAACTTACTACCTAGGTTTATCCTAAAGACACGTCTACTATGGGCATTGAAGTATATTTGGACTCACTCAAAGTAATGAGGAATAACTTGTATAGTCTAGCGTGCATGAACGATATGCATCTTCATGCACTTAATGTCACGTGAGCTTTATAGAGAACATCAGTTTCAACATATCCCTGTGAGGGCAATGTTGATACGTTTCAAGCCTAGTAACCTTGTGAGGAGCTTCCAGATGTGCTGTGTGAGACAGTATGTAAGCAAAATGTGAGATGTATCTATATAATGTATATATATCATCTCTTGGCACGTATTGACACGTACATGACAGACCGGAATATAAATAGGAGCTCGTCCTATGTGTTCCGGGCCGGCATTCAAGAGTTTGTAGTATACAATACACCCCTATAGTTCACTATATTCTCATCTAACAAAAGCAAGAGTGGATCATCTCGAGTGAATCTCAAGTAACAAAGAGTGAATTGACTCCTTATCCCTTCCATCTCTATACGCTTGTTGTTTGGCGTATGTAGATCTTGATCTGTGACTCTGTTCACCACATTCTGTGCATGGTGATGCGACAGTAGATGCACTACGCTCGGTAATGTATCAGTAGTATTAACAGAGGGGATGCCGGAAATACGCTTATGCCGTCAGGATACTTGTTCCTGAATATTTGATCAAATACTCTCATAGTAACGCCAATCCTGCAAGCGGTTTTCAGCGGTTTTGCTTACTGAGAAGTCCTGAACATGGCTGACACACGGTGATGTCCGGTTGCGACGAACGGTATGGGCATAGCATCAACCGATAACATTTCTTTCCGAGTATGGCTGAAGCCAGTACAGGTACCCGTAACCACAAAACTCAGTCAACACTAAACCGTTCACCCATTCAACTTCCAAGTTGTAGAACGAAGCCTCTTTCGCTTCAATGACTCCACGATAATCCACAGAATAATGGCATTTGTAAAGAAGTGAATCCGTCCTTCAATGATCTCACTCCTCGATTTACAGACCATAAAATCTTTGAAGGTTTTAGGATTTAAAGCTTTTCTGACAAGTAAACTTCGACTTCGTGACAGGAAACTGAGCAGCGAAAGACGATACTGGTTGTAGAAAATTAATGAAATTCCGCGTGCTTTAGCTGTCCGTTCCCTCTCGTCATCCAAACTCTTACGAAGGGGGAGCAACGGGCAACAAGGAGTTCCTCTGTGAATGCGAAATCCTTTATCACCTCTGAACTTGTCTGTCGATTCGCCAGAAACAGCATCGTTGTACGACTGAGATTGTTCTCTCATTTTTCATGGGTGCACCTCCTACAGCGTCCAGATTAAAACAACCATATCGGGAGGAGATCCTTTACAAACGTTATAAGATTGGAAGGGCAGAGTGTCTTCCCCAGGTACTGAGAAGAATGATTTTCAGAGCCAACAATTGTTGGGGGAAGAATTACAGATCAGGAGAAGACGGTATTTGTGAGGTGAAAGAGTTGGAGTTGGAAGATGAAGAGATTACGAGTCAATAGAAGGACCTGAGACGTCTTCGGAGAGGTAGAGAGGCTTGCAGAGGAAGATAATGAGAAGCAGCAATTACCGGACTATGAGAGAATAGAAGTCTCACGCAGTATTGTCATTCTCTCGTGAGTAAAATGACGCCCTCGTTCAGCAAAGTCTGTTTATTCACTAATGACGACCAACTGTGGACGCCTCTCACGCTGTCTTCTCTTTCGCTCGCGAGTTAGTTAAAGTCTCCGTTCACTAGCAGCACAATCAGAAGGGTCAGCTGTAGGAGCAGTACTTGAACCAGGCGGAACAAGCAGAAGATGCCTTGAAAAAAAAAAAAAAATAAGAAAAAGGACAGGCAAAAGTAGTCACAAAGTTTGGTATCGACAGATAAATCAAATGATTATCTGTTTCGCAAGAATGAAAGGTCACCATTACGCAAAGTAGAGGTTACACACATAGGTACATTATCAAGTAGGCTGTCGTTTACGAGTATAGCAGAGGAGAAGCTGTAAACGATTGCGTGCTGGAATAACATGGTGTAGATCATAGGATGATGATAAAGAATGAAGTAACAAAGAGAATATTGCGAGACTGAGTTCTAGAGATTATTAGATGCGCCAAGGTGTTTGGATGCGTGGCACAATGTGCGTTGCGTTACAGACGCATCCTTACACATGCATTTTGCTGCGGATTGAATTATAGCTTCTCAGCTTAAAACCTTTGTCGCAAAAATCTTTTTGCTTCAAGGAGATTTACCGCTGTAGACTGTATAGATAGACTTTATGTATCTCACAGTCTAAGAGGTATCACTTGATGGCAAGGATTCTCATCCTAATGAAGGCTCGACAGAATGATCACGACTAAGTGGCCATTTCGCTACTATTCAAACTAAAATGCTTGATGTTGAAACAAAAGTTTCTGGAGAATCGACCGTTGCATGTAATCGCTTTCTTTCGTTGTAAGCATAGGTCATTTTATGCAAATACATATAGTGACTGACAAAAAAGCTTATCGAGCCAATTATCTACTGGTTGCATAGCAGTAGATTTTATAACATCGATAGACCGAGAGGGAATATGAACTCTACACCATAAGGCTTGTTTCGAATGGCCAAGACGAGTCCTTAACAAAGTCTCACATTCACCAACTCATTCTCACATGACAGTATCAGAACACTGATACAGATACGACAAGTATCTAAGATTCCGTCAACCTAACAGAGGTATTATTTAGACAAACAACCTCTGAAGAGACCGTCCGCAGGAAAAAAATTAATAGCGACAAAGGTTTACCTGAGGAGTATACAGTAATAATTAGTTCGCGAAACGCGCATTCCGCGAATTTCATTAATAATAAGGATAGAGTAAAAAAATGATTTTTTCTCGATTTTCACTCAAAATCCACCACCATAGAAATGCAAGCACCTTTGGTCGCAGATGGTGATTCTGTGGGCAGCGACACAAACTCAGACTTGCAAGAAATCATCATAGAGGATGCAACCCCTATCGAGATTGACGATATCGTTGAAGATGAAGAAAATGGGGAACCACCGTCGAATGGGGCCCACACCCATTACACGTTGTCAAAACAAGAGTGTAGCAAAGCTCGATCATTTTTAAAGATTCAAGGAGACTTGAAATTTTTAGACCAATATCTTCCTGGCACAGCCACAGCGCAAGATATTTTAAATTTGATAAAACTGTTGGGGTTCTTACCCAAAACTTTGCGATTCCATGAAAATGACGATGAAAGTAATTTGCTTCAACTTATTCGCTTCTTACAGAAAGCTATGCATAAAGTTATGACTATGCGTACGAGAATTGTATCTTTTAATAGCATCGACCATGTGTGCAGCAGGTTACTTTCGGCTAAAAATGTTATGGTGTTGACGGGAGCCGGGATCTCTACATCTTTGGGTATTCCAGATTTCCGTTCGTCCAAAGGGTTTTACGCAAAGTTGGAAAATTTAGGACTGAGTGATCCTCAGGAAGTTTTCGATATTTTCAGGTTCAAAGAGGACCCTCAGCTCTTCTACTCAATTGCACACATGGTTTTACCTCCTACAAACGTTTTCACGCCATTGCACGCTTTCATAAGGCTCTTGCAAGATAAGGGAAAGCTGCTGCGAAACTATACGCAGAACATTGACAACTTGGAGTCAAACGTTGGTGTCTTACAGGAAAAGCTGATTCAGTGTCATGGCTCGTTTGGAACAGCTTCTTGTATCACGTGTCAGTTTCAAATGCCTGGAGACTTGATTTTTGAAGATATTAGACAAAGTAAAATCCCCGTGTGTCCCTTTTGTAAAGAGAAGCGTACAAAAATGATGGAAAAATACGAAAATTCAGACCAGGACGAGTACCTCGGCCGGTTCCAGGCCACCATGAAGTCGTTTGGTGTGATGAAACCTGACATCACCTTCTTTGGAGAGAACCTGCCTGAGCGGTACCACAATAGTATAAAGCAAGATCTCATGAAATGCGATCTTCTGCTGTGTATAGGAACCTCTTTAAAAGTTGCTCCTGTCTCTGAGATTGTCAACAAGCTGCCCAACGAGATACCGCAGGTCCTTATCAACAAGGACATTGTGCCGCACTGCGAGTTTGACGTCAACATCATGGGGTACTGCGACAACGTTATCGTGTGGCTCATACAGCAGCTCAACAAGTATATAGAGCGTAACAGGGTTGACGAGGAGTTGTGGAAGATTCCGCATAGCGGAGTTGGGTCCATTTTGGAGTCTGGACTTGAGGTTAAGAGCGACGGGTCCACTTCGGGCGTCTTCGATGTTTCCACCTACATGCAGCGCAAACAGGAACTTGAAGCGAGTTTACGTCGTGAAGCAGCTGCTTGACTGTATTTAAATGATAAAGGAGTGGACGGTATAGTGTCATCATTTAGTAGATTTGCAATTGTAGGTTCAAAAGTTCAGTTGAGTCATTTTCCCGATTTTCATCCCTTTCAACTGTTGAAGGATTCATTGCACTATAATTAGCACTTCCCCTCAAGGTTGATATGTCTCATTGGACTAACAGCTTATACCTGGCAAGCAATTTTAATTTTCAGATGATGCCTCCGAGGAACTATTTTAAAGACCTTTCAGTTTGTTCATGAAAGTGAAAAGTGCTATGTTTCACCATTTTTGTATAGTAGAGTGACCATAGTGTAGAATTGCGAAGATTATTGAATTTGAAGTAAAAAAAGAGTCAATGATAAAAATTTAATTCCACCTCTAAGCTCTACTCGACGGAATAAGGATGCCACTTTCCTTGTCTAGCCAAGGCATTTGTTCAGTAAAAGAAGGTGTTGCTGTCCTGCTTGTTGTGATTGACGCAAACACATGACAAATATTGACTATATTGTTACTTTGAGTTGTTCACACAATCTGCGACTAACCCCTTTTGTATACCAATTATTTACGTTCATCTGTCATTCCCCCTCAAGTAAAACTGAACATATACCTTGCGTGGATGCACATGCATGACTCGGTCCAGAGCCTTCCATTTTGCATGCCGTCTCGTCGGAGAAACCTCAACTTGCAACGATGTCTTACCAGTCCAGACACACGGACATAGGAGATCCTGCAGCGTGACCTGCTTACTATCTGGACGACACACGTCATAACGATGGACTTTAAACCATCCGAGTGGGCTTTTAATCAACCACTCGCAAGGACCGTCAATCGTACACAACAACTCCGACATCATCTCCCGACTGGAACGGCCAAATGGACCTTTCAATTAACTCCCTTGCATTTCCCTTAGGTATATGCAGTGGTGCACATTTGTATGTTGACAAATCAACATTGCGAATGTTGGCGTTCTGCCTTGTTATCCTTCCCACGAACGGCTCTACGGTATACGTGCTGTTTCTCAGTAAGATATAGTATTGTTGTAACTGTTTCTTAGTAAAACATAGTATTGTTATAACATGGATACTCACGTATCACGACAGAAGGATATCTACCAGTCAACTTATTTGACAATATCTAATCGAACTATGACCTTCCGTACCAATCTAGCTGCTTTTCTCCTCATGTATATCCAAGAATGCAATCTCCCAAATCATTTCATCTTTGTCCTCTGCACTCTCAGATTCAGACATCCGATAGACCTTTTTTTTGTTTGCATTCTGACTCTTACACTGAAATGAGCTTATCTATTTTTTATTCCATCCAAATGTGGTAGAATACGAGGAAATACTCAAATGTCCCATTTGTGTCGTCCACAAAACAGATTTGTCACTTATACAATCTATCAAGTATATGTTGAACACCCCCACTTACTTATGTTGCGGTAAATCCACTGACTAAAATCTAACACCCTTTGAATAATGCACAGAAATGAAACTGCTATAACTCGTGACTCAGGGTTCGCGATTGAGAATGAAGTAACTTGATTCTTGTTGTTGGGCTGCAACTCAAAAGTCCCAGTTCTGGCACTTTTGAAAAAATGAATACATTCCTATTCTTCGACTTCACTAAGATAGAGAAAGAAGCCTTCACGGAGATACAAAGGAGGCCATGTTAAGAGAGAATTTGTGTGCGAGCTTGAGGCGACTTAAAGTCAAAATCATTATTAGATCTGCATATGTGCAAAAGCTGTAGAGCTGAGGACCATAAAGTGACCAAATGTGCGAAGAGCTTAATCATCCTCACACCATACAGCTGAGGCCGAGCTCTCTGATAATACAGGAATTATGAATGATACGAGTACTATGGGCACTTGGATATATTTTCAGTCTCACTTAGAGTAAGGAGAATATTAAAGTTATATGGTTAAAGCGTACATGAACAATATGCATCTTCATGCACCTAGTGTCACGTGAGCTTTATTGCGACGAAGCGTAAAAGCTGAGAAGCTATAATTTATTCCATTGCAAAAAACATATGTAAGGATGCGCTTGTTCGCAACGCAAATTGTGTTACCCATCCAAACACCTTGGCGCTTAGTCTCTAGAACTCAATCTCACAACATTTCTCTTTATTCTTCATTCTTTGTCATCATCCTATGATCTACGCCACGTCATTCCATCATGCAATCATTTATAGTTTCTCGAATGCTGCATGGTATACTCGTAAACGACAGCCTACTCGATAATGTACGTATGTGTGTAACCTCTACTTCGCGTAATGGTGACCTTCTTGCAGAACGCGAAATCACTCAGCTAAACTGTCGATATTATTTTTTCATCTCTCAAGGCATCAGATGCTTGTTCCACCTCCTTCGACTACTGCTCCTACAGCTGACCCTTCTACTTCTGCTGCTAGTGATCGGAGACGTCAACTCGCTCGCGAGCGAAAGAGAATAGAGCGCGAGAGACGTAAATCGTCCACTTCTGATAACCAGGAAACTGCTCACAGTTTTCCCTGCAAGCCGGTCAAATCTCAAAGACGTCTTCCACCTCCAACTCTCTCACCTCGCGAACATCCTTATCTCCTGACCAGTACTTCTCTCCCCATCAATTTTTCACTCTGGAATCACTCTTCACAATGTCTTGGGATAACACTCTGCCCTCTTAACCGTGTAACGATTCGTGAGAGTTTCATCCTGATTTGGTTGATTCGAATCTGGACGTTGTAGGAGGTGCTCCTATGAAAGAACAGGGAACAAATTTTATCCCGCACAACAATGCTGATCTTGGCGGATTGACAGATGAGTCCTAACGTTTGTTAAAAGGTTCAAAGAGCAACTTCTTGTTGCTCGTTGCTCTCCATTCATAACAGTCTGGATGACAAGACGGCACGGGCAGCTAATCCACTTTCAACCTTGAGATACCCTTCCATAGAGGGACATCTTTGAGCAAGGCTCCTCATCGCCACCTTGGTAGTAGTGCATCTCTTCGTTTCTTCCTATTGAGTGAGCTATTCTACTGGACCGTACATACGCTTTGGCTTTATGACGTACGTGGGATCAATGAAGCCTTTTACTGATGATAAAAAATGAAAACCATCAAGTGCGATCATTTCCGCTTCGCTTCAATGACCGCACTCCTCAAAAATCCACAGACCAATCTCATGGGTAATAAGCAAAACCATCACCTTATGCGATCAGAATTAGATACTTTAAAAAATTGGAGAGCTTTTAGTATTCTTCTCCTTTGAACCATGAAATCTTTATATGGACCTGCATTCATGGTATTGTTGTTTTGCAAGAGAAGTCCATAGCCAGCAGAAGTACTTTATATAATAATTCGAGAAAAAGCCACAGACGACAATCCAGCGGCAAACTCAGAATCGCCGAAATGTCTCGTGATTTTTATACGCGAGACAACATTGTATGAAAGAGAGAGATATATATTCACGCCTATATATATCTGACATTGCATTGTCTAATTATTGACAGAGCGCTGGTACTTATGTGACAAGGCGTCAATAGAACAAAAGCAGCAGCTTTTAGTTTGAGTAGATGTGACCTAGGAGTTTGTAGTTGTAATGTTGTATATTCGATGGGAATATAAAGCCTATATAAAGAAGAGAAAAGAAAAGAAAAAAGGAGAAAAGGAAAAAAAGGGGGAGAGCCTTATATAGGCCCACGAAAGAGGGGTATGCACTTGCTAATGCACATGACCACAGCATCACGCGTCATCTTCAGACTCGTGGCTTGTATCACGTTCTGTGACCCTTGTGGGATGCGCCATCCAGACACCGTATCCTATTGATGTCCAGAAATGGGACAGCATACAGACTTGCTCATAAAGTGGCAAAGCGAATATATATGCCTATATTATATGTGACATTGCATACGTGGTTTGTTCATAATAGCTTCCTCAGCTTACGCTTCGTCGCAATAAGTTTCAGCAGAAACTACCACTAGATCTGCGATTTGAAAGATTTTAGAGCGAGATTTGAGTTCCGCATCATACTTCTACGAAGATTCTTCAATAAAATTTGGGTTGAAGACGTAAAGAGACTTACTTGAAGGAGACTGGGCAGCAATTCGTTAAATCTGATCCACCAAACGGTTCCAGATCTTCTATAATGTCAGCTATTCAAAACCTTTAAATGTTCCGCATTGTTATTTCATTAATTCACTCACTATTCCATCCTGGTAATCGAATCGGCCACAGATTAATCTCTCTTCCGCTTAACTTCAGAGATTTCACCCATACACCACATCCACCATGAAAGAAGACCACTTTAAAGAAGCTCTCAAGCTCTATGAATCCAAGCAGTACAAGAAATCTCTCAAGGTGACTGATGCCGCTTTGAAAAAAACCAAATCCGCCGATTTGTACGCCCTTAAGGGACTTGTCCTAAACCATTTGGACCAACCAGAGGAAGCCAAGTTGTACGTGGAGAAGGCTCAAGCCAACAAACTGAGTAATCCAATGGCAAACCACATCTTGGCTCTCTACTATCGCAATATTTTGGATTATAAAAACGCCGCCAAGTGGTATACCGCTGCTCTTGAAAACAACAGTGCCAATGTGGGCATTCATAGAGACTTGAGTACAATGTACTCTCAAACCAAAGAGTTTAAAAAATTGGTCTCTCCTCGTTTAAAGTACTTGGAGTCTCAGCCCATGTACCGGGCCAACTGGACCGGCGTGGCGGTTGCCCATTTTCTCAACCAGGACTATGCCGCGTGCGAAAAAGTTTTGACTCGATTTGAAAAACTCGCAGACGGTAAACTCTCTCAAGACGATGCTTTTGAGAATAGTGAATGCGTCTTGTTTAAAAATGAAGCGATCGCCAAACTCTCTTTGGAATCGGCTTTAGAGCATTTAGACTCGTCAGAAAAAGATGTAATCGACAAGACGGCCGTCCTAGAGCTTCGTGCAAAGTATCTGATTCAGCTGGATAGGAAAAGGGAAGCGTCAGTGGTAGTTAGACGTTTGCTCATGAGGAACCCAGACAATATCCACTACTACACTTTGCTGGAGCTCGCTTTAAACACCAACCAAATGTCCGTTGGTGTGCGGCTAGCGCTGTACGATAAACTGGCGGAGATTTACCCAAGCTCAGACATTGTGCATTACCTTCCTCTGACTTTTGCATCAGGACCGGAATTCCGCTCTCGTGTAGAAAAGTACATCTCTTTACAATTGAAACGCGGAGTTCCGTCCGCTTTCAACAATGTCAAGCCTCTGTACAAAGACCATGAGAAGGCTAACGTCATTGGTGAAGTGGTGCAAAAATTGTTGAGCACCTCCGAGGAACCGCTTTCCAGGACCTGGACTTTTGCGTTCCTATCAAGACATTTCCTACGTCTAAAAGATGTACAAAGTGCCCTAGAGTATGTAGAGAAGGCTATCAAGTTGACACCCACTCTTCCTGAGCTCTATCTTTTGAAAGCCAGAGTGCTCAAACACGGAAAGCGGTTGAGCGAAGCTGTCGATGCTGCGGATTTCGGACGTCAATTAGATCTTCAAGACCGCTTCCTCAACTCGAAAGCGTCCAAGTATAGACTCAGAGCAGACCAGACTGATGAGGCCATCCGTCTTATTAGCATGTTTACAAAGGGCGACGAGAAGGAGGGTTTTGTAAACGGTCTCAAAGATCTCCACCTCGTTCAGTGTATGTGGTTTATTCTCGAAAGCGGCGATAGCTATCTTCGTCAGGGAATGGACAGTTTGGCGTTGAAGCGTTTCAAATCTCTAAGTGCAGTCTACTCTGAGTTTGAAAACGACCAGCTGGACTTTCACTCCTATTGCATGCGCAAGGGAACCCCGCGTGCGTATTTTTCCATGATTAAATGGGCAGAAAACCTGTACAAGCAGCCTGTGTATTCCCGTATTGTAGAGGGACTTGGGTCTGTGTACATGGGAAGATTCAACCAAGAGGAAGAGGTTGAAAACAAAAAGCAGAGGCAGGCTCAGACGAAAATGAAAAATGATATGGCCCAAAGGCTAAAGATTGAGTCGGAACAAAAAGATCAAGATCCGCTCGGAGAAAAAGAGCTCAACAGATTGAAGAATCTCGACGACAAGACCCGTTTGGATGAATTCTTCACCTCTTTTTACTCTCTCTGCAACCAGGATGATATCAGGTCCATTATATGCGGAGCTCAGTTGTTCATCCTTCAGCAGAAACATCTTTTGGCGTTGCAAAAAGTGAACAAGCTGACCCAAAGAACAAACCAAAAGCACCCAGCCATAGAGGTGCTTCTTCTGGCACTTGTGGCTGGTTTGAAGGCTGATGAAAAGACTCCCTTGAGAAAAGCGGTACAAATGGCACTTGTAAAGCAAATGCCCGATTTGGACCAGTCTATTTTGGAAGATTTGAGTTCGGTTAAAAAGTATGCCAGTGAAAAGTTTCTTCAGTCGCCATTCTCCAATGCGGAAGTGAGGCAGTTTAACAATGTGAGGGATCATTTCAAGGTTCTTTTCTCTGAAACGGGTATTGAAGTTGAGTCGCTTTAGATATTGTCATGCTAGGAAGAATGAGTTTATATAAATATGTCATAGCTTACCTCATCTGAATAGTTGAATGTTATGCATAGCGTGCATAAGCTATATGCATCTTCATGCACGCTCTACATGGTCTTTTATGTCAACTATATTCATCATTACCACAGAAGAAGACTGATTCATTTGCGCTGATGAAGGCTAGTAAGGTCATCAAAAGCTAATTAAAATGGAACAAGCCAATTCAGAAGCAGGTCTTATCAAACCACCATATCAATTGAAGAATAACTATCAACTAAACATTGGTCAAATAACCAGACAGAGAAGATATTGAAGGGACGAGATGAGGGGCCAGCCATGGCTCGGTCTCATTGGGGAGCTACTGCTATGGTTAGTTGCCATTGCCGATAGGTGTAAAATAGGTATCATCCTCTATATAAAGGAATACCCGAGTTGTTGTATATGGATTTGATATGTATATGATTGGATAGGCAACACAGAGGAATGTTGCCTCTTTATGAACCCCCAGTAGTTTGCTGCCAATTCTCCTTTTTATGCATTATGCATAGTGCCTTGTCAAACTGGCCAATCAGTGTTCTGTGTATCCAAAGCGAGAATGCGACCCTCGGTATGTGCCTTATGCAAGAACGATTCGAGGCTGTGACAACTTATTTAGCTAGTTGACTAGGCAATAACCTTTACTCATACGAGATCCGTGCCTTAATACAACACCAGGCCTCATAGGCCTATGGAGCGGCCGTTAGTTAGGTCTTTTGGTTTACCTCCTCACATATGACAGTTTGGCCTATATGCGGTCTACTGCATGCGTATGCATCCGCATATGCAGTGGAGCATGATGTTTGGTCTTATGCCGAAGTGAGTGACTATGCTCAGATCACCACTTCTAGAAGTTGACTACATCGTCACTTTCCTTCCTGGAAGTGGACAGTTTTGCCAAGTAAACTTCCCTCTGTTTGTTACGTAGTATATGTTGTCATGTTCAGTACTTACTCTATTGCTGACAATTTGAATAGCTTGAAAACAAAGAAGCAGGCTAAAATTGGATTGCCGAGCAGATTATCGGCAGCCTTAAGGATACTCCTAGAGACTCGCCTTCAAAAATCATATGTAGAGATGAGGATGTATCAATCAGTGGAGAGCGATACTAATTGCAAAAAGGGTCGTAGATGGTGACGAAATCTGAACCAGGGAAAGCTATCAGCGCTGTTTTAAAAATGTTATTTATCCAATCCCCCATGTCTCATTGTGGGCCCATGAGCACAATGCTGAGAGTTGCATTCCAGCTCCTAAAGATGGGAATCGGCCGCCCAAAGAAAAGAGGTATTAAAACAGAAGAAGGGCGGAGAAATAAGAGTCCGTTCAGGTGTTCCGCTTGTAAGGAGTTGGGCCACAATCGTTTGAAATGAAGCCTTTGTAGGTGTAAAATATGCAACTCAATGCAGTTAATACATAATGTCATGCATTATTTTTCCGCGAAAAAAAAAACCAGTTTTGATAATTTCCTTTTTTTTATGTTACTGGAACACGAATCGCTTACCATATAACTGCTGCTGTCTGTGGGGAATATGGTAGTTTGTAGCTAGTTAATCAAGTTTTTTTGCTAAAACTAGGACTGCGTAACTGGAAAGAAACCTCTTCAGCCATTTATACGGATGAGTGGTCATAACGTAGGCTTTCATTTCTTTAGTGATCAACTATTGTGATAAGGTTTGTTCAATCACAAATGAGCATCAAATTACAAGGTTTCGCTTGACACTGAAACTTTAGCTTTGAAAATTAGGAAACGCAAAAAAACCAACAGAAGGTACATCCACCGAGAAAAAAGCTAGGCATTCCCCTTCGAAAAACTACCGAGCTAGGTATTCCCCCCTCACAAAGTGTAGTTAGAGACCACCAACTCTCCATTCAGGTCATGTTGAACACTTTCTGGGTGATTTCGCTAGCAAAGATATCTTTGGTCGTTGTTGCCGATGCTAAAGTGTGCATTTGAAGGGTATGTATTTGAATCGGCTGGCTGTATTTGAGTCGAGATTCGAATTTTGTATTGACCTGAGTCGCCTAGGATCGGTTCGGATACGGTGATGTCGTTGGAGTTGTTGGTTTGGGAAGGCATTTATTGCTTACTTAGTGAGATAGTCAGAACTGTGATAGTTGTGTGTCCACCCAGTCAGCGGAGACTCCCTTTATATACATACCAGTTGCCAGGCTGCCAATTCTCCTCTACCATGCAATGTTGATGCATCGGGCGTATGCGAAACCGTTCCCATTGGTCCAGTACCTGTTACCTTGGTGACGAGGTCACCGGGTCCGGGTTTGGTCGCGTTACTGCATATGCAGGGTGCCCGGTTGGGAGTACCGGATTGTGGTACTCACTGTCTAACCTATTTCGGTCGACTGAATGTGTGCTTAGAGGAGATTTGAATTCATGGTTTGAATTCAGGCCTCATCGGCCTATGGAGTGGCCATCGTTTGGGCATTTTCACTCCTCATGCAACGCTTGGCGTATGCATGGTCTACTGCAATATTATGCAGTGGAGCATAATTTATTGGACTTATGCAGAAGGGAAACTTGTGCTCATATCGTCCCTTCTAGGAAGCTGACTATTTCCGCCATTACTTTACTTCCGTGGAAGGTGGTGTTTTTCTATTGATCCTTCCATCCGACGTTTTGCGGAATAGCTAACTGGTTTTATAGCATACTGCTGATTATAGTTAGTAGTGATTTTGACCTCTGATTGTGATAGCCTAAAGACAAGAGAAAATTGTCTTTACAAGTCATCTTTTAGTTGAACATTTTTGCTGCTTCACCCACACCTCTGCCATCGTATTGCTCAATGCTCATGATTGTCAGTGGAGCATGTTTGGACTCTGTTTTCGCTACTCATTGAATGCTATCATTTAAGATTCAGCGCTGCATAAAGTGGAAGATTAATTTGTGGTCGACAAGTAGTAGGAGCTTGTGTTATCTTTTCTGCGGTCAATGTAGACATTGACAAGCGGCACTCATTGATTTGAGGTGTATAATGTTATGGAACGTGGTGTAATTGCAGGGCTAGTCAATGTTTTCTTCTGTTAGCATAAGATCCAGTTGAAGTAAATCATGAAGTGATTTTTGGAACGGAGTAGCCCAAGTTTATTTTGAGCATCGTATGTTCACTGTGAAATATGCAACTCGATGCAGTTAATACATCTTTTCATGCAAGAGCATGCATGATTTCATGCGGGCGATGGTAAGGACATCGAAAACTATTTAAATGGAATAAACCAACTCCGGAGAGTTGAGCATATTATACCAATCAGTAAATCACCGTATCAATTGAAGAATAACCATCAACTAACCATCAGAAAACCAAACAGAATATTAAAGTTATAGATTTTTCTTTTTTGCCAGAATATAATATCAAGCAAGTAACTGCACCGAATAATACGGGGTGCATATAATCCACCCACCCATACGACGCCTAAGGAGATGTCTGAATCAGATAAACCAAGTGAAAACAACTCCTCTCAGAGTGAGTATGAGCATGAGATGGACCCCAAGTTGCGTCAAGACATTTTGAACTTGTTAAACAAGCCTTTTGACGAGATGCCTGAAAATGAGCTTGTATCGGCTGAAATTGAGAGAGGACTTGTAATTCGCAAAATGCTGCTCGAAGAAGATTTTGAGCTTTTTAAGCTGTTTGATGAAAAACACATCTCTACAGACCAACAGGAGACAAAGGAGTTCTTTAGTAAAAAGTCATCAAAAGGGTTCACCAAACAGCAGTTGCAAAAATTCGATTCACATTTCAGTTCAGAGTATCACAGACATGAAAATGTTATTGAGGTGCGAGAGATTATTGAGATGTATATGAAAAACCACATTACTTCAAACATTGCTCTTCTCGTACAGCCACTCATGTGCGGTAAGAGTCGTTTAGTATGTGAATTGGCCAAGACCGTTCCTACAGTCTATGTATGTTTTGGAAAGAATAAAGAGTCGCGCACAAGCGTCTCTATGCGGTTTTTTCAAGAGCTGCTGAGGATAAAAGACAAATCTGTACGCAAAAAGATTCTCATTTATCGTTTTGTTTCGATTGTGAAAAGGCTAATCTCTATGGACCTGGATTTTGAAGCATTATGGAAAAGACAGGCATTAGGCGAAGAGTCATTTTTTGACGAGTGTCTCAAGGTGGAAAAGTATAAAGCTGACGAGACCCAAATGTATTTGGACGTTTGGAATGAGTATACACAGAAAGTGGGCATTACGGAAGGGTTACAGCTTCTTTTTGTTTTCGACGAGGCCCGGTTTTTGTTTAAACAATCGCTTGATCGCATTAGTCTTTTGGGCGACATTCGCAGAGCTTTGAATACTGTACAGTATTACATGCGTGGAATCTTCATTCTCCTTGTTGACTCATCTTTACAGGATGACGATTCTTCCGATTATGAACACCCAAAAAGCGTTTTTTATTCCGGCCCTGACCCAAGTCTCAATGCTCCAATTTACACCTTTGACACATTTGATACATTTCTTGATTGCACCGTTTCCCTTTCAGATGTGAGTTCTAATTATCGGTCTATGGGTCGTCCCGGATGGAGTAAATTGGAACCTGAGAAGGTCACCAACATTGCCAGAAAGAACATTCTGCTTGGAGACGATCGTTCGGATCAACCATATATGAATGGGACGGTGGCATCAGTTATGTGCATTTACGCTGTTGAACTAAAAAGATCGACTGAACTAGCCAAATTGCTCATACAAAGTCATATGGCTTTCCCTAAGTACATCTCACCCTCGAGAGACTATGTCAGCTGTTTCTACAGATCTGAACCTGCATTGGTACTTGGAGCACACGCGGCACTTTGCACTCAAAACGTTCTAGAAGCTTTTAGTTTTCTCTTGCAGAACGATGAGATTGAAACCGGAGAGAGAGGTGTAGTTATCGCAAGATTGTTGATTACTCATTGTGTTACCGAATACTGTTCTGTCAACGGTATTTCTCGTTGTTATGGCCTTAATTTGCTTTCACTTTCGGAATTTTTCCATGCCCTCCATCTCCAAGTTCCGTCTTCTCAAATTCCTGAGACTGGAAAAGTACATCTAACGCACTGGATTCAAGTTCCATGTAAGCTCCAGCCTCACATTCTGCTCAAGTGCTTCTTTAGAGGTGCGGCCATAGTGTGCAAGAATGAGTTATTCATTCCGGTCTTTATCGACACACCGGAAAATCAGAATTTGATTGACGGCTTGAACCTTTCTCACTCTGACATTGACGGATCCACTTCTCTTGGAGACGTGGAGAATGAGATCAAAAGGGTATTCTCGGTAGTGGCTGTTCAAGTTGAGAATCAGTCTTCAGAGGTGTTCAACCGTTATGAATCATTCAAAGAGTGGCCTTTTATTCTCCACTTGCAGATGAATGGAAGTTTCAAGCAGGACAAAGTTGTGATTGAGCACGACCGCGTTAAACTTTTCCGCCAATCTGTTGAGGCATGGAATTTCTCAAACTTGGATCTTGAGTATATTGAAAACGTGTTGATGATTGGAATAAAGCCTCAAGACCTGGAAGGTGATGATGCTCAAGTCTTGGCTGAAAAGAGGGAAACCTTTCTCCTCAGATTCCGCGACACTAGAAATTCGCCTCCAAATTTCAAGCGCCTCCACAGAAGTGAAAAGATTTGATTATTTAGCAAGACTGGTGCATGAAGATGCATATCATTTATGCATGGCGATCGATTGGCGCGCCGGTACGGTGTTTCAGCATACATATCGTTATGTACGAATCTGCAGATGTCGCGTACACATACATATAATCATGTAAGCTTCTGCCGTGAGCCTTTATCTTATCACCTCTCCCAACTGAGTCGAAAAAAATTAAATAGATCAAGAATTACTTTGCGAAACCTAAAAGAGTCTCTCATTCTCCTGCCCGGCATTTTCTGTGCAATGCTCGGGGGCCCACAAAAGGCAAATTCTCGAGTTCATGCGGTGACAAAGGGTATGACACCTACCGCACCTGGACAGGGCCCTCTGATACCACAACTATCTCGAAGGCACTAGGTTTCCGTCTTGTACTCGAATGCGTCTCGTTATATTGTCTGGTCGATGCATCTCCGAGGTTCGAGCAGCAACTCTGTTCTCCCGTGAATCACCACGTGATTATACAAATGCCGATGGCAATGAGAATGTTCGAACCTCATTACTCTTCCTAGCTCTTGCAAACTTTTTAGAGTATGAGCCCAGGGAAGACCCTTGATACGAGAAAACCTTCCAGTGCATGGGGGTAAGCTTTCATCTGAAAGGCGCCATCTTTGGTGGTCTACCATACGAGAGGCCTCGAGCATGACCCACCCACGTACTGCATTGAAAAGAATTTTGTTGAGTTCCTTTGATGTGAACGAGTGACTCAGTGGAAGCTTACATAAATATACGCAAAAGCTGCAGATTTGTACATACATATATGCATGCTAAAAACCCGTACCGGCGCGCAGATCAATCGCGCTTATGCATGCGGGAGTATAAATATCTACCATCTGCGTGAGATTGATTATATCGTGATGCTCAAAATATCTGTTGTAATAAGTACGCGTTTTCTGATTATCCACTCGTGAAGCATCTCTTGTACATACGCCAAAATAATTATTTTTAAGAGAGAAAATGTAGTGTATTGCACACTACAAACCCTCGAATGCCGGCCTGGAACACATAGGATGAGCTCCTATTTATATTCCAGTCTGTCATTACGTGTCAATAGATGCATATATACATTTATATAGATACATCTCACAATTTTTCTCAACGAGGATGGTTTCTTTGAACGTCTAACTGACTCAATTATGAAAATAGCATACCGTTTATACAACCCGCACTTATTATTGAAAATAAACAATTAGTCCCTATGAAACGCATGCCAAGCATGTGTGCATAAGAAACATCAGACCACTGGAGTTCCCTGGAGGCTGACGGTGGACCATAAATAGGACCTAGTATCTAGCTATTCACTCGGTTGTCTTTACTAAGCAATATATGCATAATGGACGCAAACATGAACCTTACATATTTATGAAACGTTTCCAGAAACAGATGTTTACTATTATTATCGACATTGAGCAGTTGCGGGTCCTCATTCTTTCACAGGCTATTTGTAGCATTCACAATCTCCAAAAAATAATCTTGCCTAAGATTGCAGGTTTAGAAAAATGATCTACGATCTGAGTTTGTCATAATCAATAATTTATGTTGGAGGCCGCACAGACCACAAGGTTTTTTTGGTACTTAGCGAAGTCACACAATCTTGACACTCCACCTTCGGTACAAGCCGGTTGATTAAAGCTTTGCAAAAAAGCTAGAGCCTGACCAGACATTTATCATGTCCGATATTAGCATACGAGTAAACGATCAATAATAATACTAACGATACTATAAAACCAGTTAGTCATTCCGCAAACGTCGGACGGAAGGAACAATGGAAAAACACTACATTCCGCGTGAAGCATTGACGGAAAAAGAAGCTTTTTAGAAGGGATGATATGAACATAAGTCTCATTTCAGCATAAGTATATTATGCTACGCTGCATAATGTTGCAGTAGACCGTGCATACGCGCTGCAGGAGGAGTTGAGATTGTCTAAACGATGGTCGATCTATAAGCCGATAAGGCCATGAATTCAAATATCCTATTCAGTCGGCAGATATAGGTTAGACAGTGTGTTCCCGGCATGTGCAGTAATATGGCCTGAGCCATCGTTGGTGACCTGTGCCTCCTGCATTAAACTTGCATGGTGGAGGAAAATTGACAGCACGTCAACTAGATAGGAGTTTTCACCATTGGGTAATGGAGGATATACACACGGAAATGATTAGCCGCACATCTTAAGGAAGTTGTACACAAGTTATACTGTTCTACTAACAAGGACCCATCGAATTATAGAACAATTCTCACTAAAACAATGAACTAATCAATCAAAAGCAAGTGTACTACTAATAGTGTAAAACTATACTAGTCAAAACACAGCAGCTATGCCTAACTTGACCCACTAAAAAAAATTCATCCCCGTATGACAACATATATCGTATTGGTACCCCAGGGAAGCACAAATTAACCTCAGATCATCTGCTCCACTTTGCTTCAAAAACAGCCCTCGCTCACGGGCTCTATGGACACTAAGATGTATTCGCACTCACTCGTGTAATGAGGATAACTTGTATAGTCTAGCGTGCATGAACGATATGCATCTTCATGCACTTGATGTCACGTGAACATAAGTTCTAACACTTGTCAAATTCGATAAAAGCAAGTCTTTATAAGTATATATAAGACCTTTTCAGTTCGGAAAATTTAAATAAATAGTTTTTAGAGAGTTGTCTGACCGGTTGTTGGATGCTAGTTCAGCTGACCGGAAAAGACTCTCCATCGAGATACACTTCTTCAGCTCTTCAGATGTTGGTGTAAGCAGAGACCGTGACAACTTAATCTTTCCATTCCATGGGATTTTCAAACTTGACATGTGGTCTCT
Organism: Citeromyces matritensis; assembly: GCA_030570875.1. Lineage (NCBI taxonomy): Eukaryota > Fungi > Ascomycota > Pichiomycetes > Pichiales > Pichiaceae > Citeromyces > Citeromyces matritensis. The sequence goes on from JAJLWQ010000037.1 coordinate 29,394, forward strand.
TGCAGTATGTAATGTCTAGTCGCTGTGTGCAGACTTTCACAGAAATATGCAGGTATCTGCAAACAAGTATGCAGCTAGAATATTTGTACGGCTTTCCTGTTGCACTTCAAAAAGAATGATTTTTCTAATCATTCGTAATCTGATCTTGATATATTCATATTAAAATCTTTGAGTAATTATTGGACTCTACTATGGTGCTCAAAATCATTTCTATTTTGAGCTGTATTGGTTTGCATAGTTGTGCAGAATGTATGCATATCGTGCAGAATTTTTATGCACGAGAGGTCATTTTCCCTTGTCAAGATTAGTTAATGTCATTTGATCAAGGACCTACTATTCAAGAGTTTATCGCACCTGGACAAGAAGCAAATGAAACATTCATGAGTTCTATAAATTAAAGGCCTACGCCCACTTGCCCAGTACACTCATCAGTATGAGCCCAACGATGAGGGACACAAAGCACCCTGCGGTTTGCAACAAGGGTGCCTTGGCAAGGTCACCAAACAACCAGTCGTGAGCCCACATCTCGACGATTCCGGTCCAAAGCAAAACACCGGCAGAGAAGGAGTTCAAAGTCCCAAGGGCAATGATGGTGGACGGGTCGTTACCGTTAAACTGGTTGAGAACGCCGATTCCAATGGCCATTCCGATCGGAGTGATGATGGCAAAGGCACCAGCCATGAGCAGCTTGGAGAGGAAGGAAGCGTTCTTGAGTTCGGCAATACGCGACCCTAAAGCGAGCCCTTCAAACGTTTGGTGGAACACGATAACGATGAAAAGAGTGATAAAGTACGAGTCTCCCGCCACAACCAAAGTGATACCGATGAGAATAGAGTGGAAGATGATACCGGCTTCAAGCAGAATGACAGAGAGCTTATCGTTTGTGGGAGTGTACAGTCCATGAGAGTGAACGTGGGTCTCCGACTTGACGGCACTTTCACTCTCGGACCCATGTTCTCCTCCGTCTTGAGGTTGAGCGATCCTCTGGTGAGCCCAGTTGAGTACTCTGAAACTGATGTACTCAAGGGTAAAGGCCAAAAATAGACCCGCCATGGTGATGGCAGAAGCGGTGGCCTCATAGGAGAGTTCCCCTAAGCAGGAACTCCCCCAAAGCATCTCAGCGTGGGTTATAAGGTGTACAAAGGCGGTAGAGATGATGACACCGGTACCGAATTGCTTAACGATGCTAGAGAGAACTTTTCCTACTGAAAAGTTTTGCAACTTGGAAAGGAAGACAGGACCAAAACTTCCTATGGCACTGGTCACCAAGATGACAAATAAAAGTCCGATTCTAAGCGGAATGTTGTAGTCTCTGTCTGTTCTTTCGCATGTCGCTTCTTCGTCTCCGCCTACACAGTGTTCGACTCCTGCGTGGAAGTGACAGCTTCTTCCGGAGGAGGAGGCCTGGCCCTCACGCATAAACTGCACTTCCTCTCCGTCGGGCGTCATACAGAACGTATCGCTTTCGTGGGAATGGCATCCTGTATAAGAGGTAGGAGCATCGGCGGTAGCAGTGGGTGCAGGAACCATTGAGCCTTCAGAACTAGCTCCATCCACACACATGTAGTCTGTCCCATGGAAGTGACATCCTGTGACTGCTGTCGTTTGAGAAGCAGATGAACTCGCACTTTGAGACCCACGGGTCATGGTCACATGCACAGTCTGCTGTGCTCCGGCCGTTGCCAGTCGGTAGTCTCTGGTTTTGGTAACAGTAGTGGTGGAGGACACTGCTCCTGCTAATAGCGCTAAATACCAAAGCTTCATTTGTGACCATCTTCTGATTTTTCACATACTTTATACCGTGCAGAATTTTTGTCTGCCAAGACATCTATAGTGGTTATGATGCATCTCATCTCTTGGCTGTCTTGGCCAACCGTCTAGGTTATGGCATGGGGTGTTGTTGATATGGGGATAACATTCTGAGTAGCCTCCGCTTTTAGTCGCATCTTTTTGGTGGGGGTTATGTTCTGCGAGTGACGAATTCAGGGTTCTAGAAAATTCTCGCTTCTGCAAGTGAAGGCGGTTATTCATGCATGTCCATGCACACCCATGCAGGTCCCACCAAGGTATGCACGGGTTCTATGTGCGTCTGATGAGCTGAAATTTTTTTTTTCATTATAAATACCGGCTTATGAAGTTCAATTGCCATCACAAAAAATGAGAACCGTCTCTTCTATTTTGCTCGCCGCTTCAGTCTGCCTCGCAGCGTCTTCCTCATCAACAGCAGACGCTGTCACTGTCACCCATTGGGCAGATGCTCAGGAAACCTCCTACGACTGGTCTGAAAACTGGGTCAAGACTTTCCCCATTCACAACTCGTGTAACAACACCCAATACAACCAGATAGCCAAGGGTCTGCTTGAAGCTCAAGAGATTGCCGCACACGCTAGAGACCACACCATGAGATTTGGAAACGAGTCGGAATTCTACCGTAAATACTTTGGCGACGAAACACCCACTGGTGAAGTTGTCGGATGGTTTGCTAACGTTGTGGACGCCGACAAGTCCGACGTCTTGTTCCGTTGCGACAACCCAGACGACAACTGCAGACTGCCTGGATGGGCCGGTCACTGGCGTGGAGAGAATGGGTCCAATGAAAACGTCATCTGTGACCTTTCCTACACTTCAAGACGCTACCTCTCTCAAGTCTGCGGATTGGGCTACTCGGTTTCCACTCACAAAGACAACACCTTCTGGGCCACCGATCTTTTGCACAGGATATGGCACACTGACTCCTTGGGACAGGGTGTGGTTGGTCACTATGCTGACACCTACGATGACTGTCTTGAGTTGGCCAAGACAAATGCTACAGAGGCTGTTAGAAACTCCGCCACTCTACGTCTTTATGCTTTGGACGTTTGGGCTTATGACATTTCCGTTCCAGGCGAAGGTTGCACCGAGCCTGAAGAATCTACTGGCACTTCTACCGCAACTCCATCAACTGAGACCGCCCAGGGCTCAGAGTGTCATACGCATGCTAACGGTGAGACTCACTGTGTTTAGAAAAGTTTCTTTATTGCGACGAAGCGTAAGCTGAGAAGCTATATATTTTAGGTAATTGATTTGTTTTTCGTTGATCATTGAAGCGTAGCGGAAATGATCACATCGAGATCTTTCTTTCACAGATGGCATTAACCGTGGGATGTCATGGGGGAGTTTTTTCAATTGATTTGTTTGTCAACGCAGGGTTTGCATAATCGTGCATGTGCGCGCATGCATTCTCCATGCATGCGCATGCACATGCACAACAATAACATCGTTTGTGCTTACTGGTGATTAGTCCATCTTGGTGCCGATGAGTTTTCAATTTGCAATGCAGTACCATCGACGGTGCTGATTGTCACCCACTCGAGTCTGGGATAGGATACACGCCCTTTGGCATTGTCCTGGGCGAAAACAGTGAACCCTCTTTGGATCATCTGTAGGGGGATGCCTTGCATGTGATGTGAAGCGATACATCCATTGAGCTCACATTCTATAAAATATAGCAGGGTGTACTTAGTGTAAGGATTGAGACCTACAATATTATATCAGGTGACATATGCATACCTAGAGGAAGCGCATTGAGTGGGAGACAGCCCTCATATTGTATAGGAAAATGTCAGAACACAAGTTTTTGGTGAAGCCTGACGTTGTCATCATACATAATCATGCATGCCTTCCACGACATCATAAATAGGGCGTGTAATCCTCGCATCAGGGAAGAGAATATATTACAAACTAGTAACCACATACCACGGTCTGTAAGTAACCACCAGAACCTGACACTTACTTTTTCAATTTTTCTGATGGCGCTGGGCCCCAATTCAGATCTCATGCATAAGCTGTTGTCAGCAATAGAGTAAGTATTGAACACGACAACATATGCTACGTAACAAACAGCGCTACACTATAACACCAGCTAGTTACTCCGAAACATAAGGAGGGAAGTTTACTTGGCAAACCTGTCCACTTCCAGGAAGAAATGACGACTGTAGTCACCTTCTAGAAGTAGTGATCTGAGCATAGTCACTCACTTCGGCATAAGACCAAACATTATGCTCCACTGCATATGCGGATGCATACGCATGCAGTAGACCGCATATAGACCAAAGTGTCATATGTGAGGAGTTGGACTAAAAGGCGTAAACAACGGTCGCTCTATGGGCCGATGAGGCTTGGTGTTCAACAATCCGAATCTCCTATAGGCCTAGTCATTTTGCTAAATATCAATTGTCAGGCCAATATAACCATGGCTTCGAATCGTTCTTGCATAAGAGTTCGTACCGAGGGTTCGCATTGGACACATAGACAACATTGATTGGTCAGTATGACAAGGCATTATGTCATTTGCATAGAAAGTTGGCAGCATATAGAGAGGTAACACTCTGTGTTGTCAATATCCAAACCCATATACATCAACTCGGGTATTCTTCTATATAGAAGACCTATTCTACACTCATCGACAATGACAACTAACGAGAATATAAGAGATATTGCAGAACTTGAGGAGAGTCTAAGGGACTCAATCCAGTCAAGTTCGTACAGTTAGTAGACTATGTTTATTCAAGTAAAGTCTATACACGATATCACATACTTTAATAGTGAGGACTTTCCGTAATGTGTGATTATATCATAGAGAGAGTAGAATAAACAATATATTGTTGTTTATCTCACAGAATAACAGAAGCTCACCAGTGAGACCAATCGATGAGGTGACTCATTTACGGCTGGTTCCTCATCTCGCCAACTGTGTACCAATAACACCATATATATTCTCTGACCCTCTGACGGAAACGGTGGTACTAAACTACGGCTTCAAGGTGTAAGACTGTGCAGTCGTGGCACTGAAATTTCAAAACTCAATCAATGGACAAAAGCATTCTACTGTCAGGTAGCCTTATACAGGATACACCCTAACCCTCCTACCCTGCACGTGACCACGATTGGCAGTCACGTTCAGATGTGTATATAAGTCCAGTAGAGACAATAAACATTATTGACGTTAGGAAGTCATCTACCACTCGATTTATTGATAAAGTACAGACTATTCTTTCGTACACCTTGAGGCATTCTTTTGGAAGCATTCAACTAATCTATTCCCAGACCTCTTGGTTTTCTAAATGCCCGCACTGCATAGCCTACTACTGCGAGGTGTATTTTGAGTGAAAATGCAGGCTAGAGGACAGTTCGACACTGGCAGACTATATAAATTGAAAAAGAATAAATCTGTTTTATCGTTCAGGTTTATCCTGTCCGCTGTTGTTTTACAATCTTCAACATCACAGTGCGAGTATAGAATCCAGCAGTCGAGAAAGTATATGACTACAAACAAGTCGCCAAGATGTTTGGATGCGTGACACAATCTGCGCCACGAACACATCCTTACATATGAATTTTGCTTTCTCAGCTTCGTCGCAATAAATGAAAGAATAATATTATATACAGAAAATCTACACTCTAACTAAGTATGAAGATTTGGCATTCTCAGAACGTCTCTCTCCTTGTTTTCACTCAGTTCCTGCAGCATCGAAAGGACGGAACTGTTTTGCCATTTCTCTGGTAGAGGAGTCACGTCGAAATTCTTGACAGACCAATAGTAAATGTCCCAGTCTGGCTCATCCAGAAGCTTGTCGTATTCCACCAGCTGGTCCATAGTCATTTTGGGCAAAAACCTTTGTGCAAAGCGAGAGAGAAGGAGATCCGTTTCTAAAATCCCTCTCTTGCGGGACTGATACAACAATCTGCGTCTTTTCGTTTCGAGTTCCTCGTTGGGCCTTGCAATCGGCTCAACCTTCATGGTGAGTTCCAGACCATCTTTTTCGATTTGTCTTAGAAGCGTTGAAGTGTGCAAGAGTCTCTTTGGTAGTCTGGTGAACATGCTCTCTGGGTTCGAGTCGTTGGGAGGGTATTTTGTATCTCTGAAGCGAAGCGGAAGAGATGATCGTAGGATTAATTTGTGTTTTCCTGGACAGTAATTGAGGTTGAAATCTGAAGCGAAGCGGATGAGATAGTGGACGTTAGGGGGCATATTCTGCATACTATTCGACATATCTAGAAGCTGTATTATTAGGCTAAAGCTATATATAGGAAAGTTTTTATTTCCATAGAGACACAAGGCATACGAATATATGGCATATGCATACCTACAAAGGCGTTATGCAATTCCAATTGAACTGAAGAAAGAGGTTTTTCTTGTCGCTGTCGAGTTCGTGAACATGGTCTGGGTTCGAGTCATGGGGAGGGTATTTTATTGCTTGACCCACCGTGGTGTCAGGTTTAAGCTTTCAAGACTATTGCAGCTTAAGCGGCTTGTCCGTCACTTCTATAATTTTTTCAATATTGAAACTTGAATATCATTTACGTGTTTTTATTTCACCACTCGCGGTTTGATGACGATTGTTATATCTTTTCCTCTGCTAAATCGTTTTCAAGCGCTAGGTCTATCTTGACTGCCCTTAGACGATGCATTACTTTGGATTCAGCAATCTCTTTCCATATCGAGAAATCAATTGCAAAGCCGAGCCAAGGCCTTATTCCTAATTTAGTGGCCTTAGCAAGTGCGAAAAAGTGTCATTGGACAACTTCTTTTCTCCCAATCATTGAATCACTGCATTGAAAAACACTGGTGCATCACTCTTCCGATCAATGCTGTTTGGCAGTTTCCAATTGCCTATAACAAAGGTGCTTATGTCCGAATGTCCACAAAGCTCTTGTACCGGTCATACGCCCCGATAAGGGGTCGTCTTCGAGAGGAGATCGTGATTAGCCTCTAGATCTATAATGCTTTTGAAAACAATCTTGCTCGATGAGTGCAGGGAGAATCTCTAGATTTGGTGTGGGAAGGATTCAATGATCCAATGACTCTCAGAATTGAGTGAGTGCCAAACAACGAGTAGAGAAAGCTACGACCAATTGCACCATGTAACATGCTTATCTCTATGCTCTCCATTCTTATTCACTTTAACCAATCATTAACGATTGTGATCACACAGAGCATATTCATGTAAATAACTCCTCGAATAAGCTCACCCTCAGAATGAACCTCTTGACTCTACTTCCTCTTACGGACATGAGAACTCTTTTCAATGCCAGTTCCTTCTCCCTTCCCCTCTCCTTCTCCCTCCACAGTCTCTGCTGTAACCACTTGACTCTCAGTAGAACCACCCCCAGTCAACACAAACAGAATAGCGGAAAAAGTTCCAAAGACAAAGGTGAAAATCGTCACAAAGACGGTACAGTAAAACAAAAGCTCTCCCGGTCTTGTCAGAATTGTGTTTAACGGATCCGCGAGAAAATTATTGAGAAACTGTACTGAGAATTCAAAGTACAACCCCACCCAGTACTTGAGCGAGTTGGAGGACTTTGGAGTCGGAGGCTTCTCCGGTTGGTGCTTCACATACGCTTTGGTTTCCGATGCACTGCGACGTTCAAGAGCTTGCTTGGGAACAAACGTGGCATTGCCCACTTTCTCCGCTTCAGAGACACTACTTCCGAGGTAGATATTATCAAACAAGATATCCGGTGTCACAGTCCATATTTCAAAACCCATGCCTCCTATTGGCTCGACCCGAGAAGCGTTCACGTCGTGGTAGTAGTCTGGGTTGGCGATGGTTCTAGGCTTCCACACTCCCATATAGTTGGGGTTCTCAATCATTGGAGGAAACCACTTACCCTTGTAACTGGGATTAGGAACCATAGGCGGTTCCCAAGGTCCGCATCTACGATTTCTGCAATTGGGGTTTAGAGTCAAAGGAGGAGTCCACACTTCGTCCTCTAAGTCGTCCCACTCTTGCGGTTTTTTTGCGGCTGGATCAATCACATAAAGCGGCTCGTCCTGTTTCCAGTCAGAGGGCATTGCCGCTTCCGGATCCGCAATCTTGAAAGGCTGATCGTCCTCATAGTCGAGCGGTTGTTCCAGTTTTTCCGGATCGGGAATAAACGGACGATCGTCAAACGTATCGGGTTTAGTGTCGTTAACGTCTTGAACGAGTTTCGGTGGTTGAAGATCAAACAAGTCATAAAGTCCGCCTTCCAAGGCCACTCTTCCATTGATTCTGATCTCAAAGCGATTGTCAGGTTTGACTATCAAAGTGTAAAGATTCGATAGCTGTGACAATTTTGCCAGTGGCGGAGTGCGTAGACTTTTGAGGTGGTACTCCCCGGTCACGGTATTTTTACGTCTTAGAACGAATCCAACCTTGTTCTCATCGCCACACTTGTCTGGACCGAACGATAGAACAAAAGGGGTGGAATCGCTAAGACTATCACCGGAAAAGCCTACAGGGAAAAGTTTAATATAAGCTCCTCCACATTCAATCTTTTGCTGGAACTTCACTTCGTACTGTAGAACAAATGGGTCCTCTTCACCAATTTGGAAGGGTTCAGAAAAGAATTTGCTAATAGCATGAAGTGATCCACCAGATTTGGCAACTAGACCTTTGTCTTCTTCAAAGCCAGGATTCACTATCGACTCTTCGAACGCCCACCGTCCATTATACTTTTCGCCATTCTTTTCTCCCTGGGAAATAACCCATCCATCTTCAGAGTTGAAGCGTTCGAAAAGTCCATGAGTCACGTTAATCGCATGAACATTGAGCGCATATAAAAGCGATAAACAAATCTTGGTAACTTTCATTGTTGCATCCGTACATCGCGTCTGTGTGTAGCGATGTATGGATGACACCATTTTATAAGCGGCCTCGTTTTGCTCACAAGAGACTGTAGACTTTTGGTTTACTCGAGGGTGTAAGACTATCCTGAAAGTGGAGTTCCATCGGATTCTTATTGACTATTTGATTGAGGATGATGAAATAATGATCATAATGATGAACATTGTCCCTGCTGGACATGCGCAAGTCGTTATGTGCGCACCTGTCACATCTTTGACGATTCAAATCAAAATGAAAAGCCCCAACGAAACGAGATTTGGTCGTTATTGTCATAAATGTCCAAACAGTGCGGATAGAATTTGCATTGTCATGTTATCCTCACTAATGGGGTTACAGTATACGTATAAGCACTGATATGATCTCGATTCAGGAAAGACCCAATCGTAATATTCAGTACAATAGCTGCTATCATATCCAGGTTGTGTGGGCGATATTCGGGTGGAGAGGCCAGGGACGATTCTCTGGACTTGGTGGTACCTGTATATCATTCTACACAGTGGAAGCGACAATACCAGGAAGTGGATGATGAGTATTACCGTTATCCGAACGTTGTGGGTGAATCACAATTCCTGGATATAACATGTATCGTATAAATTGTTTGAAGGATCGCCTTTACAAAGCTGCTAGGATGCCATCTCTCCGTTAACAAATTCAGTAACAGCTTGAAGCTGAACTTTAGTCAACATTGCTATCATATTAGGAAGCAGCATGACATTAATAGATGCAATACAGTGCTTTAGTCACTCACAAGAGGTTCGGATCATCTAACAAGCCTCTGAAGGTCTGACCGATGAGACTATCCAAAACTGTTATTTCAATCAACATTTAAATGCGATTCGTACCTTAAGTAACAATATCAAAGAACCTCATAGAGCTTACTCCCATTGGAGCTTCTCTTATGGACTTGTACAAAGAGTAATGTGGGCGGCCTTACGGATTGTTACTGGTTCAAGATGAGCCAGGCTTTATTTCTCTCTCTTAACCTTTGTATAAATCGGTTTTGGTACACTCTTTGAATATTTGCATACACTGACTTGGCAAATCGAATATATATGCCTATATTATATGTGACATTGCATACGTGGTTTGTTCATAAAAGCTTCCTCAGCTTCGCTTCGTCGCCACATCCTCACACCCCATGCCATTCCCCGATTTCTACTGCTGCTATCTTTTGCGGTCGGTTCCTAAGAGCAATTCTCTGTATATAGGCTCTACTCCTGAACCTGTTCGACGACTGCGACAGCACAATGGCGAAATATCTGCCGGTGCGTACCGCACAAAGAAAAAAGGGTCTAGACCGTGGGTGATGGTTATGTTTGTATACGGGTTCCCGTCTAAAATATCCGCTCTCCAGTTTGAGCACGCGTGGCAGCATCCGTACCAGACTCGTCACATAACGAGTAGAATAACCACCAGTAAAACTAACGGGCGGTCGTTACACCATAAACTGGGGAACGCCAGACTGTTGATAAGTAGTGATTATTTCAGCGGAATGAACCTCAAAGTGCAGATATTCGATCAGGACCTTTATAAAGCGTGGTGCGTTAACAAGTTTGGCGTATCGATCCCGGATACCGTTCTTGTGGATACGCATTTCCACCAGGACGAGAGATTGTACAAGGGAGGGAATTACGATCAAGTGGGGGAGTTTAAAGCAAAGTGCATAGAGTCTATACAGAAGTTTGTGGATAGATCCGTAGATAGAGCGGCTGATGCAAGTGTATGTCATCTCTGTAAGGATACAGTGGATGTTGACGAGCTTTTAGGGTTTTGTTTCCACTGTCATTTGGTGAGTCATTTGTCTTGTTTGAAGGCGGCCTTTGGAGATGAGTTGGTGCCATTGAAGGGAGTTTGTCCAGAATGCAAAAAGGTGAATTTTTGGACTAGTGTCGTTCAGTGTGCTTTGAAAGTGAAGGAAAAGTGCAAAGGGTGATTTTGCTCTTACTGAGAGAGATTACCCTTTTTCGAAAATCGATTTGTCAAGAGGTGATTGGAGTATAGGTGTGGATGGCCTTTGTCTCTGAAATCTCATAAAATACTCCAGGAAAAGGTGACAGTCTTCAAAATGACCAAAAGAAATTTTCAAATTGATCAACTTTATTGCTGAAGCCATCTTTTGAAAGTGCTTTTTGTAACTGCTCCAGACGGACCATATCAGCTGTTCTGCTTGTTGAATGTATCAGGATGTGAAACCTGAAAACTACTCGAATGAGTCAAGATGACCGTTCTTTTGATTATGCATTCGCCTACGCTTCAGGACTCTTCCACTCTTGATCTGGCAGTCTTTCACTCAGACTGCTCAACATGCTATTTCCAGTGATAACAAACCGTTCTCCGATTACTTTGAACGCCAAGGCATAGTTGTGCCTGATGATCCACCATCACTTCTCCATGAAGATGATCGTGCTGAGACATTGAGCCTTTAACGAGATGTGCAGAATCGGAGTGACAAATAGTACTCTGATTACCTTGAGCCTGTATTGGATGGTTTGGCTTTGGGAAGTGAAATGAATGCTGGAGAAAACACCCTAACCCACCTCTATTCACTCTCAGCTCATCTATGATACGCCGATCTCCGAGGGATTATTTGTTTGTTTGAGAACCATTGACTTCGAAATCACAAAACGTTTGGACTTTTCATCTCTCGAACGAGTCCGCTTTTAGCTCTTGTGGATATTTTCAAAGAATAGCCTTATGCAACGAGTGGGGCTCTTCTATTAGAGTTAAAAGCAGAGACTGGTAAAGACAATGGATAGAAGAGGGTATCATATGTACATGGAACTTGTTATGGAACTGAAGATGATGACAAAAGGTCATACGGGGCATACACGAGATACTGAAACAAAAAGAACGAGATACAGAAGTCACTTCATTTTATTGTGAATCATCTCAATCGGAGAATCATATCTGATGATAGTGGTTGCTATGGAAGCTAAATGATTGCTGCGACCACGTCTTGATTTCAAACGCCCTCAGAAGTCTTTCGGATGACTAACTATGATTCATTTCGAGGTGGACGGTTCACCAAGAGAGAAGCTCTGAATGTATGAGACAGCCTTAGATTTCACTCCAGTGAATCATATACGGAGAATGCCTTTTCAAAAACGTCCCTTTAAGTAGGGGAGAGAGGGTACAATACATTGTAAAGTAGCAGAAGCTCTACGACGGATGGTACTCCACGTGATCAGTGCACACCCATCCTCAACAATGCAATGTATCAGTCAAAAACATTCAGGAATGACGAGAAGACTTGTCAAGACGTCTGTTATACTTTATTGCGACGAAGCGTAAGCTTAGAAGCTATAATTCGTTCCGCAGCAAAAATCATATGTAAGGATGTAACTGTCATCGAAACGATGTGTACCTCGGAGGCCAGGTGAACGAATGAGGTTTTTTTGACATAGAGCATGATCTCTATGTTTTTTCCTCAATTAACCAGTTTGTTTTTATTTAACAGTATGTATTGAATCTTATTTTTTATGTTGAAAAAAAAAAAGACGTACCTGTGTTCCCCATCCAAACACCTTGGCATGATCTCGTATGGATTTAACATGAACCAATAATACTTCTCTCCCGAGTTTGGCTGAAGCCCTCCAGAAGCCCGTAATCTTGAGACTAACTCAACACTAAAGCATCCCATTCAACTTCCAAGCTCTATTTCAAAATAGCGCGAACAAAGCCTCTTACACTTCAATGATCTCACTCGACAATCCCCAGACTAATGTCATCTGTAAAAAAACGAATTCGTCGGGTCGTGTGATCATTGAAGCGTAGCGGAAATGATCGCACTCCTCTGATTTCTAGAATGTTTCCTCCTCTTTCATAGGAAACCTCCTACAGCGTCCAGATTTGAACCAGCCATATCAGGATGAAAATCTCAACAGTGTCTTGCAACCATTGAGAGAAGAAAAAAATCATTACAGTCGGCAGCGAGAGCTAACAAGGTCACTAGCAGCAGAAGCAGAAGGGTCAGCTTTGGGAGCAGTACTTGAAGCTTTGAGAAAAAAAACAAATATAACATACCATAAGAAACAGGCTTAAGCAGATACCAAGATTAGTATCGACGGTTGAGGTGAATAATTCTGTAAGATGGTCATCATTACGCGAAGTAGAGGTTAAACACATACGTACGTTATCGAGTAGGCTGTCGTTTACGAGTATAGCATGCAGCATTCGAGAAACTATAAATGATTGCATGATGGAATGACATGCTACACAGAATGAAGTAACAAAGAGAAATGTTGTGAGATTGAGTTCTTGAAACTATTCAAGACGCCAAGGTGTTTGGATGCGTGACAAGCGTCAAGCGTTGCGAACAAACGCATCCTTACATATGCTTTTTGCTGCGGAATAAATTATAGCTTCTCAGCTTACGCTTCGTCGCAAATAGCTTTTATATTTCTCATTACTTTGAGTGAGTCCGAATATATCTTCGTGCGCATAGTGCCCGATTTATCAATATCAGACACACTTGTCAAACTGTAGCCACTTGAAACATCCGATATTTGATTGTGACAACGCGATTCACAGATTCGTAACTATACAAGTACCCTAACAAGAATTAGCTGCCCAGTCCTGCTATGTATCAGGAATGTATTATTGTGTTTGGTAGAACCGTTTGACTGATTATTGGATTATTATACAGCCTCAAAACCTCTCTCTTTGTCTGACTTTAACCATGGAATATTGAAAGACTGATGATGATAAATTCATCTCAAGATACTCTCTTCGCTTACTTCAGAGACGGTTTAATTATAAGGGGAAAAGAATTTTGATGATAAATTGATCATCTTCCGCTTCGCGTCAGAGATAATCGCGTGGTGTACGGATCCTGATAACAAACAAATGTCACGTCCAAGCGGTATTTACAGAGCTCCAACGGGGAGTTCAAGTTCACAATACAGAAACAGACAGCAGATGCACAGCTACGTGTTCCCTCTGTTAGACGTAAAGGAGATCTCCCTCTGCTTACAAAGTTGTGGGTTCACGGCAAGCGAAGACTTGATTACGCGTCCCACTTCTCAGTACATGCAAACGCTTTTCGAGCAAATTGCAGATTCATTTTTAGGAATGTCTGTAACGACTTTGAGTAAGAATATGAAAAAGATTAACCCTGATTTGGAGGATTTAAACGAGGCAAAGGACATTGTGAGTTTACAAAGAGTCATTTACAAGTTTCTTTGTGATTGCGGAGTCGATAACTTTAGTTTGATGGATATGATGAAACCTGAGCCGGGACGTGTGCGTGTGATATTAAGTAGTGTGGTTAATTTTGCAAGATTTAGAGAGGAGCATATGGCTGATTGTGAAAAGTTCCTTATACAGAACGAGGAAAAGTCGGAATTGTATAAAAGTCGTACTTTGGCCGTAAAGAATCTGAAAAATCAAGTAGACCACGTTGAAGGTCTGCTTTCGAAGGATGAGAACGATTTAGACCAAATAAAGTCTCATAATAAGGAAGTGGAAGGAGAGCTACGCAAGATGCGGAAAAAACAAGAGACGCTTACGTTGGAGTATGAGAGTTATAAAGACGACAAGTTGAGACTGGTTAAACAATTGGAAGACCATTCTTTTCTTCTTTTGGAAGCGAGAAAAGATTTGGAAAAACTGAAATTCTACTCTAACGAGACTCCAGAGATTAACGTCAAGATTAACCAGGATTTGGCCAACTCTTTGCAGAACGATGAGGAGAAATTGCACTCTTTAGAGCAAAAATCTCGTAACTTATCACTCACCATTGAGTCTTTTAGCATTTTGGAGCAGGAGTTTAAATCTTTTGTTAAACTGTTGGAAGAGATTCAGATTGAGATTAACAAGCACGAGACGAGTACTGACAAGTTTTCTAAATATAAGGAGCTCTACGAACAGCAGCAGTTGCAGTCTTCTGATTTGAATAGAAAGACTCAGCAGATTAATCGGCAGATTAACAATACCGAAGAGAAAATTGACCGCACAAAGCAGCAGTCTGAAAAGAAGAGACTGGATTATCAGGGCAAGTTGAAGGAACTCCACGATAGCTATGCTACGCTTATAACAGAGAGAGATCTCAACGATCAGGACTTGTTTAAGAAGAAGCAGCACATTTCAAATTTGGAGAAGCAGATGTTTGCGTTGAAGAAACAGTTTGAATTGGAGTGCAGAGAGACTAATTTGGAGATTGAGCGGCTTAATTCTCATATAAAGCGGTATTTGAGTGAAATGGAGAAGAAAATGCATCTCTGAATCTGAATCATCTCTGAAGCGAAGCGGAAGAGATGATCTTGAATTAGTCTGTGGTCTCTCTCTGAAGCAGTATCTCTGAAGCGAAGCGGAAGAAATGATAACATATTGGAAATCCGGTCCGGATTAAGCTTTTTGCATAATTGTCCGGTTGTAATTGATGATATAAAGGTGGAGTGTCACTAATTGAAAGTGTGTTATCAAAGACCCTCAAACATACGGAATTGAAAGGGGAGCCTTGCTTCTGCAGTCGGTAGATGTGTTGGGTGGTTTTTCTCCTTTGAGATGAGATGGAATAATGGTTAAACGCTTTCAAATGTGATAGACCGTCACATAGATTTGATGCTGCTATCATGAACCCTGTCAGCTTTGATGCCCGGTATACTAACTAAATCGGTCTTAACGGTAAAGATTATCTCTGAAGCGAAGCGGAAGAGATGATCCAATCTTTGTTTACATGCTTCATGGCATCTACGGTCATAACACCCGAAGCTGTGCGAGTCGTTTGATGCGTATATGCCGTTTCTGTTCCTTTTTTATGCCTTGTGTCCTGTCTTCTATGCCTAGGTCTTTTGACTGTATTTGAGGTCATCAAACCTAGTGAAGCTTATCTCAATGAGCTGATCTCCTTCTGGAAAAATACCCACATTCCGGGGAAGTAAAGAGGTTCTCTGTTGTACGACAATACCTCCACAAATCCACAGACCAATGCCAAAAGCTCTGGTCATCTCTGAAGCGAAGAGGCAGAGATATTAATCTCTCTCTGAAGCAGTATCTCTGAAGGATCATCTCTGAAGTGAAGCGGAAAAGATGTGAGGCTATTAACTCAGGTTATATCTGACGCGAGAAGAGACGATCTTCAGGTTAATCTGTGGTTTCTCTGGGATGCCCAATAGAAAACCCAGGAGGCTTTTGCGGAGTAATCTTTTGCCCTTAAGAGTGTGGTATTTTACTTGATCTTGAAATCCTGTGAAAATACAAAAGTCCTATTATCTATAGGAAAGGTTGTATCAAATGGGAAAAAGTCAAGGTGAAATTACTCTTACACTGATAAAAGATGGCCGTTTGGCAGTGGCCTTGACGTAGTACTTCATAGAAGCGAATTCTCCAATCAAGCATTATTCAGCGGTATCCGATACTGGAAAGGATACTCGAACTCACCAGGAATCAAGGTAAATTATTCGCAGTCAGAAACACTGCGGGAGGGAGAACAACCATTGTGTGATACAGAACCGTGTGCTCCTCACTTATTCTCTCTCTGCTTGAATTGTTCTGCCCATTTTATGTGTATAGCCGTGTTGGTGATACCCTCTAGCTTTACCTCCACATGGCTTACGTTCATTTCAGAAAATACCTTCAGGTTCACAAGGCCAGAAAAAATGTCATTGTTAGTGAATGCTCCATCTTGTGGTTATTGTTGTACCGCTACTGTTAGTTCACAAGGAGCCAACCCCTTAAAATGCGGCTTTATGCATCATGCGGTGTGCGGATGCAGGCTATGCATAAAGTGACATGAACTGGCTCGATAGGAGAACTGTAAACTGTAGTTGTAGTCTTGTTTCCAGAGACCTTTTTGTTTTTCAAATGAGATTTACTCGCACTGGTGGTGTGTGCTTTCTTCTTTGTGGTTCTCCGACTAATGTATGCATACATAATCGGCCAAGCGGCTTCATATGAGAAACAGTGCGCTTTTGGAGAAATGTAATGGGGCCAATTCCGGTTGGTCCGTTACGAATATATTTTATTTGAAGCACTCTATTCACTACGTTTAACTGCAAGACTAACAATCTTGATTTAAAGACGGTAGTGGGGCTTGGAGGGACGATTCCAACTCACAGACAGGGTCTATCATCAAGCTATAGTATTTTCTGGTTTTCCAGTGAGGATGAGTCCACCGATCTTAATCTCCACTTGTCTTGGGAAAAGATGAAACGATACTTTTCTATTTAGAGAAGTAAAGAGCATAACTAATACCCAGTTGTGTTTTACAAACCAAAAAAGCAGTCAGTTTCTGTTAGAACTCATGTTCTATATAAAGCTCACGTGACATTAAGTGCAGGAAGATGCATATCATTCATGCACGCTAGACTATATAAATAGCTTTTTTATATTTCTCATTACTTCGATTGAGTCCGAATCTATCTAAGTGCCCATAGTACCCGGTTTATCAGTTTCCCTCATCGAAAAGTGAATTGCCCTGTATAGCTAACGGTGCTCACGAAATATCGGAATTACTTCTTCTGATTCTCGGCTGGCAGGTAGTGCTACAATTCATCAAAGATGTTTTGCAAAAAATAACCAATCCTTCAAATATCTGTCTGGCTGATGTAGCTTCAACAGTGAATACAGCCTATCTGTATCAGTTAGGCAAAGCTATTCACACAATTGAACTTGAGAAAAGCCATGTCTCAAACTAGCACTACACAACATTGAAAGCGGCCTATTCAATGCGCATTGGAACTTTTTCGTCTCCGCCACCATCAGTTCAATTCCCGCCAACACCAATTTGCCACAAAATGAAACTCTTCCTGTGGATCCACGTGAGCTACGCTGTGCTCTCACTTTCAGGAGTCTTTATATCCAGCAAACTGTGAGTAGAATCTCCTGAGATCCCAAAACACTCAGCCTGCTATATATGTGTGTAGAAAAAAAAATCAGATCGCAATATCGCATAGATCAGATCAGATCAAGATCAATTTCAGCTTTATATTTTCACAAATACGTAGCCTAGTGGCGAGCCCACAAGTTACTCGCTTTATATAGATCCTCTCTTGACGCGAACTGCCCCTCAAGAGGAAAAGAATCATCTGCAGGCGTTGTCGCACTCGGGTCTATCGATACAACGTGAACAAGCTGTGATGTGCAGCATCATGCGTCTGCATTAGCTTACATAAAATATGCATGCTAGCGTACCCACACTCATCCTTGCACCTATCTGTTGGAGACCTAACTTTGCTTCTTCATACAAGATACCTAGTTCACTACTTAATTTTATATACTTCTCTTGAATACTAACATTCTTCACATATGATTCCAGACCCACCTAAAATCAAATCCTTCATGCACGTATATATATCACGTGCTTATCCGTGCAGAATGCCATATTCCAACACTATCATCTCTTCAAACGCCATGACAAAGGAAAAAAATCACCTTCTCGCAACAAGCGGCGCCTTAAAATAATCACAAGATACAGATCAGACAGATCGTCAGAGTCCAGAAGTGAACAGGGCAATTATAGCTCTACCAGCTCTTCTGGTGAAAGTAGAGTTTCAAAATCAACCGAGATGATCCTAAGGGAAATCAACAAATTGGTGGACAACAAGGAAGATTACAAGCTACTTGATTAATTCTCATACAAAGAATTTGTGATATTCGAAGAGGAAACGCGCGATGGTCTAAAAGGTCTGAGAATCTACTTTGACTGGTACTCTACTGTTCCCGGGATTTCAGTTTACGTCCTCTCAATTCCTCATGAATTTGCAAATCTTCTTTTAGGTGATGCTATTGCAGACGGTGTGGCGACAGGTCAAGTTGGTAGACCTAATCCAAGGCCTGTGGGAGTGGGAGGGCTCAGTCACAATATAAGGTATTTAAACCGACCAGGATCATTCCAACCAGATGGGGCAGCAGCCTCTTATGATGATCCAACCACCCCGTTTATGATCTGGGAGACCAATTACAAAAGAGGACCAGTCGAAGCAGCCAGACAAAGGCTTCAGCGACTTGTACAGAGCTTTCGTGGTCAAATAAGAACGGCCATACTGTTGGCCCACCACGAAAGCGAGAAGATATGGGCGATTGAGGTATTCAGGTACTTCAATACCGATACTTTTGACAATCACCCAGAGCAGAGTTTGACGGCTAATAGGGTCATTCATCAAAAAGGTGAGACGGACCAGTTTGTAGGCGTGGATCGAGACCGGGAAATGGAAATTATCGGGAAGGTAAGAAGGTCTTTAAGGGCGAATCGCCGTCATGCCGTTTATTCCCAAGAAGGCGATCATTATATTATATGGCCACCCGAAAAAAGGGCTGTAAATTGGATCCCACTTCAAATGAGCGACTTATTTTTGGGTTTTGAGCATGTATATGCCCTTGCAGATGGCATGGATGCACCCGATGCAACGTTTATGTTCTACGTTTATAGTTTTCGTCCAATTTAAGGGTCTTTAGCTCCGGGAAGATGAACCGGTCCGGATCGGTTCGAAGAGAAAAAAATCGATCCGTCATTAGTATTTTGACGAGATGAGGAACCAGCCATGGCTGGGTCACCTTCATCATGGATGGGTCTCACTGGGGAGCTACTGCTATTCTCGTTAGTTGCCATTGTAGATGGTTGTAAAATAGGTAGTATCCTCTATATAAAGAAATACCAGAGTTTTTGTATATGGATTTGAATGTATATGATTCGATAGGCAACACAGAGGATTGTTGCCTCTCTATATACCGCCTGTAGTTTGCTGCCAATTCTTCTTTTATACTATATGCATAGCCCTTGTCATGGTGACCAATCAGTGATGTCTATGTATCTCGTTGCTGGTTGTAATACAACACCAGACCTCACCGGCCCACGACCGTTGTTTAGGTCTTTTGGTTCAACTCCTCACATATGACAGTTTGGTCTATATGCGGTCTACTGCATGCGTATGCATCCGCATATGCAGTGGAGCATGATATTTGGTCTTACGCCCAAGTGAGCGACTATGCTCAGATCACTACTTCTAGAAGGTGACTGCTGTCGTCATTTTCCCTCCTGGAAGTGGACATTTTAGCCAAGTAATCTTCCCTCCTTACGTTTCGGAGTAACTAGCTGGGGTCATTGTATGACGCTGTTTGTTACGTAGTTGTTCAATACTTACTCTAATGCTGACATATTTATAGCTATTCTTGTATGAAGATTGCTTGAAATAAGTATAAAGGCTTGAACATACTGTGCTCCTCTAAATGAGTCCTGGCTAATCAATCTCTATGCAATCCTTTTTGGACGAAGCTATCTCTGACCACCAGCAATTCTTTGGAAGTAGCATCACCTAAAACTCTTTGAGACTCGAGTGTCACAAAACCTCCGCTTACCCACAGAACGAGGCGGTCTATGGAGGTACTGCTGGTTGGGATCGCCATCAGCTTTAGTATTCACCAGATCGCAAAAATAGATCAGCAATCTAAGATCAAAAGATCAAGATCAAAGAAGCAAAAAGAATCTTGATCCGTTCCTTTAAACATAATTTCATGGGCGAAGATCGCGCCGCCGGTGCAGTTTTTTAGCATGCATAATTATATGTACAAATCTGCAGCTGTCGCGTAAACGTACATATAGTTATGTGAGCTTCTGCGGCTGACGCGTACTTCTCTCACTCAGTTGATCTTAACAGATCATCTCGGGCCGCGCCCAGTATTCACTGGAGGGACAGGGAGAGCACCTTTATCAGTCACTGGGTGAAAGGGGAATGGACCCAGACTACCGGTCAATGATTTTCATCTCGTTACAATACTTTGGCCTTATCGTAGCAAAAGTATGCCCCTTGCGTGGAGCTGTTTTCGAACTAGTTCACCACCCAGTTTTGCGCTCTTCAACTCTTGGAATCCTCGGTGTTACCTAATTATATGGCTAGCGTCATTATCGCCGTTCGCAGAATGGTCCTGACCATATTCAAATCTCTAAACTCTGAAAGAAAGATTGTGGTTCTCAGAAAACGTGGAATTTCACTTCGAAGGGACTAAAGTTTTACAATGAAGCGTTCCGTGAATCCTCTGAGACAGAAAAACAAACTTGGGATGAATTTCAATCACTTTCTATAACAGTTGACTTGTCTTACATAAGGTATGGACAGTCTACGGTTGGTACCTGATGGCCCGTATTTTGAACGGGCTATTTTTGATATAAATTGGCCCATGCAGTACCATCATGTTTCCGTCCAGTAGTAGAGGAAAGTCCTGTTGAGTGACTGTGGATCTACGATCCAGGAAACAGAAGCGTGAATAGCGTTCGGATCTGTCTCTTGTGTGGGTTCTGGTCATTTGTCTGAATGAATATAAGACAGCATTGGAAGCTGGAGAAATAAGATGCGCTAAAGTGTGCTTTTCAGTCGCTCACAAATGACAAGAGCTTGGATGCCTAATCTTCAATGGCCCTTTTCTATTCTCTAACATCTGGTACTTTTGAAAAATGAGCACATGTAGTATAAGATATCGGACTCACTCAAAGTCGTGGAGGATAAGACCAATCGTCTTCTCCTCCTACAGATGGTACACTGTGTATTACTTATCGTGATACATCCGCACTAGGCAAGGAGAACAGGGCCACTCTCATTTTAATAATGCCGTGGTTTATCCTACACCTTCTGTGGATGGATTTACTCCAGAATCATTGATTGTTAATTCTGAGACTGCTGCTGGAGGCTATTTGGACAGAAGCATTAATTGGCCGACTCTAGCCGCAGACTATTAGTCATATACATGGCACCGATAATCTCAAGAGCCTTAGAGATACTCTCCCCACACGTCGGATCAACGGCCAACAGAATCCCCGCAGAATGACCTGCCCCTCATGCACCCCTCTCTGCACATGCATGCAAAGCTTTTCACCGCTTATTTGCATGCACGAATATGCATGAATATGCACGATTTTCCAGGTATATCTTACCTCGGCCTCATCACAATGAACCCTTCCGTGTTTGCCCGATTGAAAAGATTCTGTATTGATAATGTGGTGCGGGGAGAGTGTCCAAAAGTGGTCGATCATTGCGGACGATCTTATGCTCCAGTTGCCTATAAAAGACCGCGATTTCTTCCATCCACAAGATGTTGCAGAAACTCAAAACCCATAGGTTTAGATGGACCATAGCTGATGGCTCCCCGAAGGAAATCTACAACTGGACGCTTTACGCTTCGGTGCTGGTTTTCGGTATACTTGGAGCTGCTCGAGGGTTCGATGAAGGGTGTGTTAGTGGAACCGTTACTCAACCATCTTTCCGCGACAGGTTTGGGCTTAACGATGAATCAAAGACAGAAGCGGAAATTGCTCAGCTGAAATCAAACATCACTTCTATGGTGCAACTGGGAAGTATTGCAGGCGCGGCTTTGGCTATGGTGATGGTTGATAGGCTGGGGAGAAAGAGGTCGCTTCAGACGCTATGCATACTATGGATAGTGAGCGTGGTTATTGAAATAACCGCAACTAAAGTGGGTCAGCTCTATGTAGGAAGACTTTTGGAAGGCATAGCTGTAGGACAAACCACCGTGTGTGGGCCTACGTACATAGCAGAAGTTGCTCCAAAGAGCATCCGTGGTCTTTGCTCGTGTATTTTCGCAGGCTCAGTATACCTGGGTATCACCATTGCCTATTTTGCCAACGTTGGCACAGCGTTACACTACCAGGACGACGACCAGAGGCTGTGGATCATTCCAAATAGCGTCAAAATCATTCTTGCAGGAGTCCTTCTTATTGGAGGGACCTTCTTTTGCGTAGAAAGTCCACGCTGGCTTTTCAAAATTGGTCAGCCTGAGAGGGCCACGGCAAACCTGGTAAAGCTGAGACACTTGCCGGAAGATGATATTTTCGTTGCAAGCGAGATTGATGACATAAGAGCTCAGATAGCTTTGGAAAAAGCAGAAGCGGCGTCGTTGATATCTGTGCTGAAAGACTTTTTCGTTAAAAAGTCTTTGGCGTACCGGCTGGCTTTGTGCTTGGCTATTCAGATTCTCGGTCAGTGGTCTGGAGCCAACGCCTTCACTATCTACGCTCCAGAGTTCTTTGCCCTTGTCGGGGAGTCCGACAGAATTCAGCAGCTCATTATGACGGCCACTTTTGGTATAGTGAAGCTTACATCAGCCTATTTCTGTGCTTTTTTCGTCATTGATATGCTTGGAAGAAGAAGAGCTCTTTATATAGGCATTGTCACTCAGCTTGTGGCTACTCTTTTCTTTGCCATATACCTGGTTATAGTTCCACAGGCGGCAGAGAAGGACGCATCTCTCACTTCTTCCGAGGTGGCAGCAGGAAAGGGAGCCATGGCGATGATATATTTAAGCGGTGTGGGCTGGACTATGGGATTCAATGCTGTGCAGTATCTTTTCAATGCGGAGGTGTTTCCTCTGCGGTCAAGAAACGTGGCGGTATCGTTGATTATGGTGTTCCACTTTGCCAACCAGTACGGCAACTCCAAGGCTGTTCCGCTGATGCTTCTCGCAATGAGTAACTACGGGGCCTTCTTTTTCTTTGCAGCTGTTCTCGTTATGGGTCTTGTAACTTTTTGGTTCTTTCTTCCTGAAGTTTCCGGGAGGAGCTTGGAAAGTATGGATGAGCTCTTTAGTTTGCCGTGGTATCTCATTGGACGCAAGGGAGCTGAACTGTGTCCGGACTACTCACAGTCTGCGAGAAGAGAAGAGAAAGAGGTTAAGCAGGCTGAAGTTGAGTGGGTCGAAAAGGCCAGTAGGGAATCGAGTGTTTAGGTAACCGGATGGATTTCTTCAAACATTGACATGCGGGATTTCTGGTATGTGAAGTAGGCGTAGTTATCCGTTTGGATTACTTAAAATCGTGGTATGTGGTTACTTGTTATTCTCCTCCATGATTTGAGTATTACACGCCCTATGTATAGTGCTGGAAGACACGCATAATCATGCATGATTTCGACGTCAGGCTTCACCCAGAATCGTGTTCTGACAATTACCGTGTGTTGAGAAATAGTAGTTTTGGCATACGGGATGAAAAGTTAGGCATAGTTATTCATTTGGATTACTGTGTGTTGAGTAGCATAGTAGTTTAGACTATTAGTAGTACACTTGCCTTTGATTAATTAGTACACTGTTTTAGTGTGTGTTTTATTTTTGCATGGGTAGCCCTTGTCTGTATAAGAGTATAGCTTAAGTATAACTTCCTTATGACCTGCGGCAGATCATTTTTTCGCTTTTCTCTCAACAGCGAGGACTCCCTTTATATACCTACCGAGTTGCCCGTGCTGCCATTCTCCTTTACCATGTAATTTCATGCACGCGACACATGTGAAAGCATTTCATTGGTTCAGTCTGTCATCAATGTTTGCTCAGGCCATATTTTTGGATATGCAGCGTGCCCATTTGAGTACACCGGACTGTGGCACTCAGCTCCTAACCTATTTCGGTCGACTATTTGTTAGAGGAATTTAAAGGTCTGCATTCAGGTCTCATGGCCTATGGAGCGACCATCGTTCAGGCCTTCTCTGCAGCGCTTGGCGTATTCATGCACTAATGCAACATCATGCAGTGGAACATAGCTGACACGGTGATGTCTGGTTGCGACGAAGGGTATGGGCATAGAATCAACTAATACTATTTCTTTCCCGAGTATGGCTGATGCCATCACAGCTGCCCGTAATCACGAAACTCGGTCAATACTAAAGCGTTTACCCATTCAACTTCCGAGTTCTATTTCCGAAGAGAGCGAACGAATCCTCTTTCACTTTAATGATCTCATTCCTCGACAATCCACAGGCTTATGTCATCAAAAAAGGAATTCGTCGAGTCGTGCGATCATTTCCGCTACGATTTTATGATCTCACACCTCGATAATCCATTATGCAATGTCATCTGTAAGACCAATGACGTCGTATACAAGAACGATTCGAAGCTATGGGCCCTACAACTGATTTTTAGCTAAATGACTAGGCAAGAGCTTCACCTATATGAGATTCGGGTTGTTGATACAACACCAGGCCTCGTCGGCCCATGGAGCGACCGTTGTTTAGGTCTTTGGTTCAACTCCTCACATATGACAGTTTGGTCTACATGCGGTCTACTGCATGCGTATGCACAATTGTCTTTCCTCCTTATGTTTCTGAAACTCAGCCAATTTGAAATAGTCAGAAGCACTGATATTGGAGAATTGCCATGTTTCGTCAAGCATCTCCAGCTCTTTTAAAGTTTCAAGAGGTCGGGGTTATATTTCTCATTCTACTCAACAAAAATGGAGAAGAACGACCTGCAATTTCAGGGATGTGACCTGCATCATCCTTCACGTTTTTATTTTCATCCCACAGGTCTTTAAGCTCCGATAAGAGCTCTCTAGCCTCATGCGTACCTGAGGCATAGGTTTTCATCGTATCAATCAAGTAACTAACATAACGACGCTTTGCCTCAGTCTGGCTGATCCCTTGTTCCGATCGCCACGCATCCCATTTTGTTTGTGCTACAAAGTCTCCAGAATCAACTATTGCCTCGTCTCGCATGTTGCCCTCAGTGGCTTGTTTATAAAGACCGTATAGTTTGGCGCGGTTCTCCACCGGTGGCCATGGAAGCGTTCCATGTCCTGATCGGTTGGATAATGTGCGAATAGTGCTACAGCTCGAGTGAATACTCGGTCTACAGACAGGGGGTGATATATATATATATCACAAACAAAGACGCGGTTGTTGGGGCAAGTGGTAAATACGATTATCCAATGGCGTCAAGATCTTTTTTGTTGATCAATGTTTGGGGTTTATTTTTTCTATTCAACTTCTTTCTATTCTTTTTCTCTTTTTTGCTCATCCAAAAGTCAAATGGCTGACAGCGTATTTTCAGCTTGCTGGGGTTATTGTATAACACTGTTTGTTACGTAGTATGTGTTGTTATGTTGAATATTTACCCTAATGCTGACATTATGTTGTATTATTATTAATAGCTCACTCCTATGCTGACATTAAAGAATGGAGATATAGACTTTTGGATATCTGTAGTAATCTTTATTTGAGACTCTATTCGGTAAGTGCGAGACAATACACTGTGGTGGTCCCTCGGCCATACAGATTCGCTTCCCGAATGCTAATCTTGGTTCCACAGGTCTGTGACTCAAACAAGGGACCTGGCACGTTAATGGAGGACATCAAATGGTGTATCGAAAAAACGTCTAATATGTGTAGATTAGAAAAGGTCTAAAGCGATGATGGATGGCCTGGTCAATTGACCCTTTCAACTTTTGTCATGCCGTGTCAGTGGACTTGTAGGTGACTTCTGATGAATCTAGATTTCTTCTAGTATAGCCAGGTTTAGAAAGCTATTGGAAGTGATGAGCATAAAGTCTCTGAACACCGCAATCCTCAGTATCTATTGTGAGGCCCACATATATGTGCATCGGGCATAATCATTCATATGTGATGATCTTTCCTGATTTGCTTTCGGTTATCTCTGAGAGATGACGTTATCATTTATTTGTAGTTTCTCATCCTCACATGAAACATTTCACGTTCTAATTGCATCCATAATTGAGCCTTTACCAAGCTGCTTGTAGGTGACTCACTAGATGGTTCATCGAAATTTTAGGCCTTTCGATACGTAGGATTGAATACCTTTTGAACCTTGTTAATATCAACCGTCTAATCAAAGCAGAACAATCCAATGCAATCTGCTTAAGTGGAAAGACCAGTAGCTCACACTTCTGATTACTCTAATGAATAACCTCGCCCACTATGCAATCCGTAAATGACAATGCAATTCAATTCATATTCTCCCACACCCACACATACTCTCACTCACTCCCCTCATAAAACAACTGAACATAGTACTCTTTCGTATCAACATCCCAGTAGTCCCACAGTCTTCCCTCAGACTTGTCTATTGGCTGGGAAGGGATCTTGAAAGCTACACTCTCGTACGGCTCACCGCTTACAACAACGTACTGAAACTGATTATCGTGAGGCTCGATTGACTGCTCAAAAGTGGACATGAGCCTGAACTTTGGAGTCACTCCCTCTGCAATGTCTTTAAAGTTAACCTGGAAAATGAGCCCCATCTGATACGTTAGTGGATCTCTCATCTTGACAACTTTGTAGGCTGGACGGCCAATTTTTACAAATTTTTTCTTCTCAACGT
>JAJLWQ010000038.1:14459-56056 GCA_030570875.1 Citeromyces matritensis
CCCACGGAGCCAATAGTGAATTTTTTCCACGTGGCACCTTTGTCCTCGGTGATGAATTGATCCTGCGATTTGGTAAAGGCAAACCCACGGTTAACGTGTAGCTTATCAATGGAAAAATCCATCACTTCGCTGTTGAGTCCGGCATCCTGCCACGTCTTTCCATCGTCCAGTGTTACGTGAAGCTGTTTGTCAATTAGGGCAATTGCAGTTTGGGAATCGTCAAAGTACTGCAGCCGAGTCAAGTCCTTGTCGAACTGCGATGTCGTAACTTCGGGGGTGAAGCCATAGCATAGCCCAATGATAAGGAAGAGGACAATGTTCATGTGTCTATCCGTACACCACGTCAACGCCTTAATTCTGAAGCGAAGCTGCGAGTTGTGAGTTGTGAGTGACCTTACATGTGTTTATGAACCCAGTCTCTCTTAAAAGGGAACATGGTTAGTTATAGCATTCGTAAGTCACTCTGGTCATTTTCTCTCCTGCAGCCTTGACCTTGAGATTCATGTGTGGCCGAGTTCGCTTTAAAGATTTCCTCAAGAACAATTTGTGGTCTCCCATAAAGAGCCTCGGTGAGAATCGTACTTTGATTGAATATAATTCCTTCTTCAACTCGCTGATTCACGAATATCACGTACAGCAAAAGTATACAGCAAGACGTACTCATAAAAAAGCTCCTAACCTACGTTGCATCAGGTAATCATTGAGACTATAACTCTTCGCTTCAGAGATGATTGTTAAATTCATCCTTAAATTTTATTTCTATTATCACGAACCAAAAGGATTGGCCACAAATTGACCTTTCGTTATTCCTTTCGCTAACACAATCCTTGCAAGCTCACCTACAACTCCCAGCTGAGCCCAAACGCAAAATAGTCATAAGTGAAACATTTAGGACACAGGGATAGCTCTTATCTTTGTTGTTATATTACCCATTTATGAGCTACATTCTCTTATTGTGAGATACACCTTCACTGAAGCCATAAATGTCTGACTTGTAGGCATTGAAAGCAAGAATGTGGCACTATAGGCAACAAATGGTCCAGAATCTGATTTCTCTCTATCACATCCACCAAATGTTGTCTCAGTGTCAAGGGTCGAAATTTTGTAGTCGATAAATCAACAAAAGGTTTCATGCAAAGATTCCATTTTTGGCTCGTGCCCATTTACTCTTTTTGGGAATCAGCCATCGATCAGAGACTTTCTGTTCGGTAGAACTATAAGGCACTCTTCCCTGGCAAACTCTCTGCAAGTGCACAGTCCGGCGACATTTATGCCTTGACTCGCAGTCTAAGGGCAGTAGATAAACCGGGCTACGAAGGTATCGCAGCTGAAGGCTTCAATAAAGAATAACAACAACCAATAGGCATCTCAGGCCACGATGCACGAGAGCTTTAATGTATATTCCATAGCCTTGACGATTCGTAATTATATATCGTACTAAAGAGTGGAAAGACGCAAACGTTCAAGTAAGTAAGGGTCACTTTAGATGACCGGATCACATCATCAATACTCGGGTAAGATTTAAGGTTCCAACAGCAAAAACAAGAGAAACAGTTCTGGATGTGAAAAACTTTCTTTCAAAAGGCACTTTTCTTTTATGAGCAAACTTTCAAAAACTCATTCGCACCAATTCATGCGATCCGGGCCCACGATACCGACTAAATATGCAGATTTGGACAAAATGCAGAATGCCCCATTACTAGGTGCACCAAGGGACTGCAAACTGAACGTAGTGCTCAAGAGACTTGTTTGAACCACTGTTTTATCAGCACCAAAACAACGAATGATTGCAGTGGTACTAGTGGGAATATCCAGCACATCAAAATGGGTGCACTCCCCAACTAGACCATGCGACTTTTTCAAAGACGCTAAAATGAAGGACTTCCACGAAAGGTAATCAACATTGACCGTATCACTGTTCACAAGCAGCTCAACTTTGAAGTAAAACCAATCTGGAGTCTCAAGTTGGTAGCGCTCTGTAGTCATAAACTTGACATCCGTACACCGATAGGTTTGTAGACAGCTCTGGCTTGAAGTAACTTTTGTAGTTTGTCTACTGCCTGCTACCTTCAATATGTGAGGGCGAGCACCTTTTGATTTCCCTGATCTGTCTCGTGGCCGTCGCAAACAAAAACAGCTATGACTTTTGATGAGGCGTGGTGGGAATCCTTTCACAAGTAAAATAATCGCTAGTTAGACAATCACTAAGAAGGATAATTGACGCAGTCTTGACACGGGCTCAGGCCAAGTCCTTAAACACTCCGTAGCTTCATTAAAGCTCAAATGTGATAGCACACATACTGAGACTAAGCCCTGTCATAAATCCTTAAACGATGTGTCCACCTTTTTGAACCAAACCTTGTTTTGACGATAACCTACAAACCAGGGTACACTATTATAACAAGCTCCTATCAAAAGAAGAGGTATTGATTTATCAAAAGATAAAATTCCCGAGAAAGGTTTGTTCAAACTGCACTAGCATTTGCACTTGATCAAAGTGAGACCCCATTTTAATACGAAGCAGAAGACCGTACCTCGCAAGAATATACCAGCAGGAGAGAGAGAAACGTTGAAAAAGACAGAATAAAAACCCTGCTTGATCTATGAGCCTACAAGAGCTAAGGTTATTGTCATTTTTCGCTTTCACCTTTTTCAGAACGACTTTCAATAATACAGAGGTCTATTGCTTCAATCCCCATTCCCTTCGCTATGCCCCTTGCCTCTACATGCATGTTCTACAACGTTCCAGGTGAGCAGAAGAATATCTTGAAACAGTGAAAATAAACAGTTCATGATACGTCCATAAGGTACGCCTGAGATTTGTTATCTTACTGTATCTAAAGGCCTTCTCCAGACCAAGACGCACCCTCTGTAAAACAGCACTTTACACATCATAGAAGACACACCAAAAACTTTTCTTAAATGCATAAATAACAGACCTATATACTAGCTCCTCATAAATGGTGCACTACACCGTTATTTGAAACTCAATCATTTCTGAAGAGCTTTTCTCCGCTTTTCTCTTCTTCTCATTCTATCAATTTTCTTAGCATGCATTTTAGTTGCAAGCATTTCATAACGCTCTTTTTCGGCTTTGGCCTCTTCACGCTTCTTTCTTGCTTCCAACTTTGTCTTCTTGTCCGTATCCTTCTCCTCCTTCAGCTCCTTAATCTTTTCCCGTATCGCTTTCTCCTTGTTTCGCTGCTCTTCGCGTTGCTTATAAGATGTTGGCCTCACACTCAACCGCTTGACTCTAAACGCATCCTTCTGTATTTTCCAGTCCTTTCCATTTACACGAGCCCCCTGACTCTTATCCTTGGGCCGCAAAGGGTCGGTATGAGCATCTTTAGGCGAACTATCAATCATGTTTTTTTTTTTTTTTTTTTTTTTTTTTTTGCAAGTCCCCGATTTGAATCACGCACGACCCTCATATGCCTTGACCAGTTTTTCAAGTCTCTGTCTTTCAACCTGTTCTTCTTGTAGTTTCTTTGTAAAACTGTCGTTGATGTCGCCTACAATCTTTTTGAACTCGGTGCGCAAAATAGAAACACTGTAGTTGCTGCCCGGCGAAGTGTCCCCCTCCGAGGCTGGAGAACCAAGCTGATCTATTTGAAGTAACTTGTTACTCTTTGAGAGCTCGAATATTTCATCTTTTTGCTGGTTGATTTTCTCGCTCAATTCCTCTAAATTCAGTTTCTGCTCAAGGTAAGCTTCAGTCTGGTGACTAAGTTTCTTGTTGAGATCCACATTCATGTTTCTCTGGTTTTGAAACTTTGTCTTGAGCGACTTGATCAACGAGTGGTAGTTGTCCCTCTCATCTTGAAACTGCTTAGTGAGATAGTTGTGTGCGAATTGAAGGTCTTTGAATGCAACATCGTTGGTTCCCTCAGACTCTTTTGAACCTCCATCTCTGTGTGACTTGACCAAAAAATCAAAGCACTCTCTGAGCCATTGTATCTTGCCAGTCACAGAGTCGTCCGTTAAGCCCTTCGGTTCTGGAAGCTTCAGGTCCTTTGTGACAGAAACATTTGCAAGATGGAAAATCAGATCGTCAAGATACGTTTCGCTTTTAGCAGACGATCCAGCCACAAATGCTAGATTGTCAATGTGCGATAGATCAGCCACAGTTGCCAGATTTCTCTCTATTCTTGTCGTTAAAGCATCTACTTGTTGATCTAAAAATAAAAGCTTTTCGAAAATTTCTCCCTCCGAAGACTTTATCAGTTTAAGCTTCTCTTTAATGAGTTCCTGTCTTTGTTCGAGCACTTCATCAAGCTCGACTTCCTTCAAAATGGGATCTTCTGTACCGAATCTCACTAGAGTCTTTGCAAGCAGCACTTTAAGCGATAGTGGATCTCCTATGTCCATTAGCCGTTTGTTGTAGAGATCGTCTGTGTGCACAGCATGGTGGTTAACTAAATGAGTGTGATCAAAAATTGCCAGAGATCGACCAACAGATCCCTTTTCAAGCAAAGGTGAAAGGGAAGTGGAAGCGAATGGAGAACCGAGCATGAAAGCTGCGGCTTCGATGTTTTTCATGACGCGTTCGCCGTGTGGGTTTTGTTTTGCACTCAAAAGAGTGCTTTTTACGCTGAAAGAGTTGATTGTAAAAAGTGCGGATAAAAGCAAAGAGAACAAAACCTTCAACTTGACTTTACTGCTGACTAGAGCAAATTGTATGTTGGCCATGCATTTTGTGATCGTGAAAGACTCATAAGTAGGCTCAAAAAGAGGTTACGGATTGTGTTGAGTTACATCCATCAATCAAGTCTGGACTTTTGCAGAGTTTCTCTTTTCATAGTAGCTTAAAAAGACAGCTTCGTCTAATAGATGGTTTTCCAGTGACATGATCTCCGTCTAATCTGTCTATGTTGAGAGGCCCATGTACCGTAGCATACTTTTTATCAAATCTCCACACACCATATAGACAACTTTCACTCTACAGTCAGACGGGTCGATAAGTATGGCCCAAAACTGAATAGTCAAGCCAAAGAGTGC
This sequence comes from Citeromyces matritensis, assembly GCA_030570875.1. Taxonomy (NCBI): domain Eukaryota; kingdom Fungi; phylum Ascomycota; class Pichiomycetes; order Pichiales; family Pichiaceae; genus Citeromyces; species Citeromyces matritensis. Next base: position 19,458 of record JAJLWQ010000038.1, read on the forward strand.
TATAAAAAGTAACTCGAGGAAACATAAAAAAAAGGGTAGTACTAGAACAGCGGTCCACAACTTCAAGCCTGAAAGAATTATACAAAGAAACGTAGTTTGATCACAGTGTCCTTAAACTCAGTCTAGAAATTACTCAACTCCCAAATAAGTCGTGCGATTCCCAATCCATGAGTCAGATCTCAAACAAAGTCTCCACCAATTTGCGAGTAACTTCCTTCAACATCAATGGGGCTAATACGGTGGTGCACTATCATCCCTGGAATGGTAAGAACTTTTGCCAGATTTTCCAAACGCTTCAAGGTGATGTAATCACCTTACAGGAACTTAAACTGCAATCTAAAGACCTTGAAAAATCTCTCCATCTTGACAAATTGAATAAACGCTACCAATCATTCATTTCGCTGCCGAAACAGAAAAAAGGCTACAGTGGTGTGGGCCTTTTCATCCGTATACCTTCAGAAGATGATAATGAGGCCCTGCGTAAAGCCCTCTGTGTGATCAAAGCGGAGGAGGGAATCACAGGATTCTTGGCTAGCGATAAAAATCAAAATTTTCTAGAGTCAGAAGGTTGTATAGGAGGCTATCCGCTTGACTGTATCGATGAGGACTCGTGCGAAAATGAAACCACAAGCGAAAAATGGGCTCTTGAGCTCGATAGCCAGGGCCGTTGTGTAGTTGTAGAACTCAATTTTGATATTGTCATTATAGCACTTTACTGTCCTGCCAATTCCATGGGAACAGAAAAAGGTGACAAGATACGAACCTCCTTCATCAGGTGTGTAACGGAGCGAACTAGAAATCTGGAAAAAGCCGGCAAACACGTTTTGGTGATGGGTGACATAAACATCGCTCGCGATTTGATCGACAGAGATGACTATCTGAGTGAGTGGACGAGGGATTCGAGAAAAGGAAAGGAGTGTGATGGGACAGATTTGGAACAAGCGAATTGGCAAAAGGTTATGGATTTCAGAAACTTGACCCCAGCACGTGAGCATTTAAATTCTTGCGTTTATGATCAGTATTTCTATGACTCTTGTAAGATCAACAAGATGGACTGTGCGATACCTGTGACGGCTAACTTGCATGACTTGATACGGGAGAAGCAAAAACGTTGCCTTAAACTGTACACCGTGTGGAACACGCTGAAGAACAGTAGACCATTCAATATAGGGTCCCGCATAGACTTGATTCTCACCACGAAGGGTCTGACGCGCTATTGCAATGAAGCCGATATATGGAACTTTCTATACGGAAGTGACCATTGTCCCGTCTATGCCGATTTCAACATTGTTGAGTTGTCGGGTGAATGGGGAAAGCCAATTCATCAAGAGAGGTTCCTCTCATTGAAAGACAAGACCCACAAAATGGAGGTGAAGAAGAAATTCGGATTGTCTCATTTGAATGGTTCTGGAATTGCTGGGTTTTTCACCAGAAGCGCAACCCCCAAGTCTGAAAGTGAGCCGACAAAGCGGAGAAAGATTGATTACAAAAGTAGAAAGCCACAGAATCAGTCGATTGAGAATTTTTTTAATCAAGAACAACCGCAAGAATCGAAGCAGGAGCCTGTTAAAGCTTCAAGTTGCAAAATCGACGCGGCAGCGTTCCAAGATCTACTGAATAGGAAAAAAGATAAACCGTTGTGTCTGCATAACGAGCCGTGCGTATTACGGACTTCCTCCAGAGACAACGAGAACAAGGGGAGAAAATTCTGGAGTTGCGCAAGACAGTACTCTAAACCGGAAGATCATCACATCGATTCGAAAGAAGCTCTCGACACTGTTGAAAAAAGTTGTAGGTGCGACTACTTCAAGTGGGTCAGTAAGTAGTGTGCGAACCAACGTCTCGATGAAGATAAGCGTAGAATATTTTGGGCCAGCAAAGAAGTACACGGGAGGCCGTGGAGTGGATTGGTTTGAGTTCTCACAGGACAAAGTTTGTTTGGCTGAGGTGTTCGATAGATTAGCTTGTAGCGAAACCATTGATGAGAATTCTCAATTTGTCGATTTCATCGTCAAGAGCTGTGGTATAGTTGTCAATGAGGAGTATGTAGACATTGACCGTGAGGGTGACGCCGGAAAGGATGTATGGCTCTCAGACAACGATCAAATTGTGATTGTTCCGCCTGTGTCGAGTGGGTGATTTGTGGGTTTGTTTTGAGATGGTGCTGGAGGCTATTCTGTGTATTGGGTTGAATATCATTGTTTTGCATTTGTGACATGACGCACAGAGGTACTAAAAGATCAAAGACACAACAGTCCGAGAGACAAACGTCAGAGTATATTCAATTAGAAAGATTCAAAAGTTTTTCCTCGCTTCATGCCTTGACAGATTTCTGATCAGAACTTTCACAGAGGGTAATACTTAAAGGTGAAGCATCTGCGTATAAATATCTTTTTACTCCCATTCACTGTGATATGATCTAGCAGAGATTCAAATGTGGAAGGCGACAAAGAAGACGGACTGTAAATTGTGAATGATCACATTCTTTTTTCTTGATAGACTGAACGTATGTGCTAGGAGACATGATATCACTCGGGCATCTTTTCGAGGAGCATTTAACCTCAAGATCTGTTTTGCTGCATCTTTAGATTAGACAAGAGGCCTGTTTCACGATAAAAAAAAATGTAGATATTCATCTGTGAAAATTAATAATGAGTCGGTCAAGCTAGTACTCAGTACGTTGAAACTCATTCACTCTTCGACTTCTTTTATACTTTCGATACATGAAGTGAGCTATCCGACGATGGCCGAGAAGTTGATCACCAAGGCACCATCAAGATCGTGGCTCTGTGCAACTGTCAGTTCAACCTTGGTTTGGCCTGAATTTCAATAAGGCCATGAATGTAATCGAACATTACTACTTCTCAGGCTACGAGAACAACCATTCATCGACAAATAAAAATAGAGTTCCTCAAAACAGCGGCATTTCTAATAGTAGTCCTTGGAATCTATTTGATCACCACTACATTCGGCTTTTGTCTATGTACATTGATCTATTAATAGTCTCCACTTCACTTCCTCAAACTGTGACAGCTAGGACTGTTTAACAGTGTATGATTGGCGTGGTGAAGTGAAAGAAACAGGCTACTCGGTATAACTGATCGAAACCATCAAGTCCATACTATCAAGAATGAACGAACTTTGGGCTGCAGTCTGTTAAAACCAGTCCACCAAAGCTCGTGCGGTTCCGTAATGTGTGCTTTTCTACCTTGAGCATCAGCAATTCGACCCCTTTTTTTGGTTTCAACTTTAGTAACTCTCTCTACTACTTGCAGGCTGAAACACCACATATGTTTTTTATTCTCTTTTTCATTTCGTGGCCGAGCCGTAACGTGTGCTATTCTATTGTTCCTAGCCTCGACTATTCAACATTCTTTTTTCAAATCTTTTATTTCAAAAGTTCTCTCTACTCAAGTCTGTATCAAATTGTTCCCACCACTTGTGGTTATACAAAGATCTCTCGTGGCGAGTCTTCGAGGTATGCTACTGTATAGGGGCAACTCTCAACTATTCAACGCCCTTTTGCGAGTTTTCAATATCAGACTCTACCTAATCAAGTCTTCACGCAGTAAGGAGTTCAAGCCGAAAGTCGAGGGGAGAGGCTCGATCAGTTGGCTTCGATCAGCGATTTTTCGTAAGTTATAGAGCCCAATCTGATGAATACCGCAAAGTGAGTGTTCGTACGGGAAACTAAACTGTGATTCAAATACCCAAATACGAGTTCAACAAGTCGTGCCAGGTGATAATGGGTACTGTGGGCACTGGGATATATTCGAACTCACTCAAAGTAATGAGAGATAGAAAAGCTACTTATATAGTCTAGCGTGCATGAACGATATGCATCTTCATGCGCTATATGGAACCCAACACCAGGCGAGAATGGTGTGAGGATCGCCTTCAACAATCACATGACCCTGAGTGGTGTGATAGTATCAAATTTCTTGTACCACAAAGACTTTCCCCTTACAAACTTCCTCACCTACAAAGAATAGAACACACAGCTCCTGTCTTTTTTTGTCAACAAATTCTGGCTCAGCAACTAACATAAAAAGGTGTCTGGATGTACCGAAACACCACATGGCGGACGATCAGACTAAAACGTTCGCGGAGCCCTCGGCTCACGAACTAACCCCTCAGGACCCGCTTGCGACCAACATCAAAGCGTCCGGGCGTATTTTAAACGTGACCAACGTTCTCCCGAACAAGATTTGCAGAGACGCGGCCGGAGAGTGGGACGTTAGACACGTTGAAGGCAACTCGGCGATGTATTCTTCGTCCTACTTCCTCAGTCAGAGAACCGACTGGGAAAACCATTTGATCGGGTGGACCGGAGAAATCTCCACTCACGACCACCGCACTCGTATTCCAGATTCGCAGAAAATCGATACCGACCCTTTGTATTTGGACAACGATGCCAAGCTTGATATCGAGCAAAAATTGCGTTCAGCCAACGGAACGGAAAACGTGCATCCGGTTTGGCTTTTGAGAAGAGACCAGGCCCGTTGGAGAAGGTATGCCGATAAAGTGTTGTGGCCAGTTTTCCACTATATCCAAAACGACCCGAATGACGGAAGAGAAGAGTTGGACTGGTGGCACGACTATGTGCGTTTCAACGAGGCTTATGCGGCCAAAATCAAGCAGATTTACAAGCCGGGAGACGTGATTTGGATCCACGATTACTATTTGCTCCTATTGCCGCAAATCTTGAGAATGGAGCTCAAAGATGCCTTTATTGGACTGTACGTACACCATCCCTTCCCGTCGTCTGAGTATTTCCGTATCTTGTCAAAGAGAAAGGACTTACTAGACGGGATGCTGGGAGCGAACCAAATCGGGTTTCAGTCGTACTCCTTCTCTAGGCACTTTATCTCATGCTGCGCTAGGCTGATGCACTACGACACCACCCCGGACTCGGTGAGTGCTTACTCTGCTCACGTTTCTGTGGTGGCCATGCCGATCGGCATCGACGTGGCCCGGTTCACTCACGATGCGTTTTCAGAGTCCGTCTCCTCCAAACTGAAGCAGGTGGCTCAGGTTAACGCAGGACGCAAAGTGATTATCGGAAGAGACAGACTCAATGCCGTCCAGGGCGTTGTGCAGAAGCTTCAGAGCTTTGAGATGTTTTTAAGCATGTTCCCCGAATGGAGAGGAAAAGTTGTGCTGGTGCAGCTTTCAAGCACTCAGAAAAACTATGACTGGAAAGTTGGTAAAAAGGTGAACGAGCTTGTGGCGTCCATTAACGGAACCTACGGAAACCTCAACTACTCTCCTGTCCAGCACTACCAGATGAAGGTGGAGAAGGACGAGTACTTGTCACTTTTGAGACTGGCTGATTTGGGACTCATCACTTCTGTGAGAGACGGTATGAACACCATGTCCCTTGAGTATGTAGTTGCGCAAAAGGATAAACACTCTCCGTTGATCTTGTCGGAATTCACCGGCACGGCTTCCGTCCTGCACGATGCCGTGCTGGTGAACCCGTGGGATACCGTGGGAGTGGCCAACGCCATCAACGACTGTCTCTCCATGGAGCAGGCTACAAAGGACACTGCTGCGGAAAAACTGTTCCACCAGGTGAGTAAGAATACCGTTCAAAACTGGACTTTTAACTTTATTCGCTCGCTGTTCCTCACTATGGCCGCTAACTCGGACAAGTCCGGAACTCCGTATACAAACCGTCCTCTGCTTTTGAACAACTACAACCACGCGGAAAGACGTCTTTTCATGTTTGACTACGATGGAACTTTGACTCCGATCGTGACCGAGCCCAGTGCTGCGATTCCATCGTCGAGGCTTAAATCCGTTCTGGCCAAATTGAGCGAGGACCCTAAGAACCAGATCTGGATCATCAGTGGCCGCGACCAAGCTTTCCTCGAAAAGTGGTTTGGCTCAAAGTTCCCGCGCATCGGCTTGTCGGCCGAACACGGGTGTTTCATGAAGGATGTAGGCTCCAAAGATTGGGTAAACCTCACCGAGAGCTTTGACATGTCGTGGCAGGTGAAAGTTGGACAAATCTTCCAGAAGTACACCGATAAGACCCCTGGGTCCGTTATCGAAAGGAAAAAAGTGGCCCTCACATGGCACTATCGTCAAAGTGACCCAGAGTTTGGTCTTTTCCAAAGTAAGCACATCATCCAGGAAGTGGAGGCACTTCTGGACACGTACGACATTGAGATAATGGCAGGAAAGGCAAACGTTGAGGTGAGACCCAAGTTTGTCAACAAGGGAGAGATTGCAAAGAGACTTGTGCTTAGTGCACACGGTGCTTCCCAGGCAAATTTCAAGCTCACTGACTCGGTTGCCTTTAATAAACTAGCAGACTTTGTCTTGTGTCTTGGTGATGACAAAACCGACGAGGATATGTTCAAAGCTTTGATCTCGGTTGAAAAAGACTGGAAAGAAGAACAAAATCCGAAAAACAAGTTTGGCACTTATGGCATTTACCCCATCACCGTGGGGCCAGCCAATAAGAAGACTGTGGCCAAGTCGTACCTCTCGGACCCGCACCAGGTTATGGATACTCTGGGGCTGTTTGTAGGGCAGGTTTCCCTTTTCGAGAGTGGAGGATCAATTGAACTGGATGATAGAGGGCATTTGAAGAATAGCGAATCCAGCGTGAGATCAGAGCAGGCTATGCATGCGTACAACATGCGCAAATCGAGTAGTTAGATTGATAGACCTTAAAGTACTTTTAGAGTTACTGAACTTTGTGATCATTGAAGCGAAGCGGAAATGATCTGCTTCTCGTACAGCTTCACTACGTGCTACTTGACAATAATTTATCTGGCGTTGTGGCTTTGGAATCAATTCACCATTTCTAATCGTTTTGATAGCTACACATGCTTTGTCCGCTTTCAAAATCACAAAAGGCGCATTAAATTACCTACGACACTGTATTTCCTTTTCTGTGATATTGAAATTGAATAAAGCCTCAAGATTGCTTTTCAGCCTTCAAATCTTACAGACAATGAGCCCTGACTGTTTTTTTTTCTTCTTGCAACTCCCTTTATGTCTAGTAATTACCTTTGCTGACTTATAAGCGACTTTCTGGGTTTTGGAGGTAGCTTCTGTTGGACAGAGAAAGTAATTTGAGCACATACACTAATTGTTGAACTTGCGTGATAAAGCTCATCCAGTATAATGGCTTTTTCTGGATAGGAAGCGATAAAGAAGTCTCCTACTACCTCCTTCCATGCAGTGACTGAGGTATGCAATCTAAGGGAGAGAATTGATTCGAGATCAGCGGCTTTCTTCGCACGAGCCCATATGATGACCGCTCCATAGCTCTATGCGATTGACCGCATATGTTAACAACATATACGTGGGGTTTGTTAGTAATGAGTTTGTTGTCCGGATTGACCTGCGGCTACGTAAAGGGTAATCCGAATCTCTACTGATGAATTTTTGGTCAGAGGAGGCATCCGATATCAGATTGAGATAGCTTCGAGCTATGGCTGTCTCTCGTACAGCAATACGAGAAGACACGCTTGAAGCGCATAATACAGAATTAGCTGTGTAATGTGCAAGAATCCTGATCGCTAGATGGTTTCCGGGGGATTGGGCATTAACGAGCGAAGGTATAAATGGCTGCATGCAGATGGTGGACGTATGAGAATGGTGTTTCGCATGGCGGAAGGATATTGTGAATCAGACTGAGATTCGTATTCAGAAAGTGATTGAGATTTAGACTCAGGTATACAGATATTAAACTACACCATGCACGAATTTCTCTCACCACTGAACATCTATCAATTCAGTTGACACCGACATTTTATATCAATTAGATTGAGGTCCGATCTGACTCAGTTCGAAAACAATCGTATCATTTTACCAAAAGCATAATCGCTGCTTTCTGTAACCTCGCATGGTGTGCTCAGCAAAGTTGGAAGCTTGCAACGAAACTCAATCGATCAAAGCCAATCGTCCTACTATAACAAGAAGATACCACAACCTCTTTTTATAAGTAGTTCTTAGGTGCTAGGTGAACGGAACATTGAAAATCCATACCCTTATTCTCACTGTGCTGATCATACTGTCGAGTTTCTTGACAGAGCTCTGGTGCTGATGTGACGACGAGTCAGTAGAACAATAACAGCATCTCTGTCTTTCAGAAGATGTGGTCTAAGCAGACTGTGGTTGTAAGTGGATTTGTATACAAAAGAAAAGATAAGAGAAAGAAAGAGGGCAGAGCCTTTTATAGGCTCAAGAACAAGACGGTGCACATAAAAGCAGCTACGTACTATTTATTCTCAGAGGCGGAGTTGATGTCCGAAAAAATAGTAGTGAAATAGATTATACCAACTTACCCACAGCTTAATTCTCATGTCATGGTATTGTGTGTGGACAGCTTGGCTTCTTACTAACTTATCTTTTTAATGTCAAAATCCCTAGTCTTTGCATAAAGACTTCAAAAGTTTAATATATAAGTATTGTATTGCCATAGTCTCGGCTTGGTCACTGTTGGGTATCAAAATATAGTCCAAACGTGGCTACTGACATAAACCACAAGTTCTGGATGGTGAGTATATCGGAGTACTTACTCCAATGTTGGCAGTTCCAAAGACGGAAAGTGATTTTCTCTTGATACTGGAATCAACAGACAGCTTCTCCTTCAGTTGATTCTTGATATAGACTGCAGCACAGAGACTTGATATGCGGTAATAACTTCACATACAATCCTTCATCTTACTCTTCACTTTAAATGCCACCATTTTTTGACCAAAAAAAACAACTCACTCATAATCTCTACGGCTCATTCACTTCCTCTTCCATGGCTATTTAAAGTTTTTCAGGACATCAAACAATAAGGTCCCTCCTCGACTCGAACCCGCAATGCTAAGACTCATCTGCCGAAGCTACTCGTCAGCGAAAAATCAGGCGCCTGGTATATTCAAACTTCTGAAGGATCACGGAATCGAGGTACCCCAATCCGAACTCATAAACGAGCGAAATGAAAACATCGTAGACAATTTATCGAAACGAGGGTTGGTCTCTCAGATCACCAACCAAGATGCACTGAAAGAGGAGATAAGTAACAAAAAAATTGGACTGTACTGCGGTGCGGACCCTACTGCCGCATCTTTGCATGTCGGGAACCTTATGCCGCTTATGGTGCTGCTCCACTTTAATTTAAGGGGCCATAATGTTATAGGTTTGGTCGGGGGAGCCACAGGCGTTGTAGGGGATCCGTCGGGTCGAGAAACAGAGAGAAGCAGCATGCAGCAGCAAATTCGAATAAACAACATTTCTCGGTTAAGTCAACAGATGGCACAGTTTTTCAAGTTTGGAACACAAGTGGCTCAAGATAGAAATGATGGGTTTGTATTGGGCAAAGTGGAAGTTAAAAATAATATAGAATGGTGGGAAAACGTGACTATGCTCTCATTTTTAGGAACTTTTGGAAGGTTTATCCGTGTAAATCAGATGCTTGCACGAGATTCCGTCAAATCGAGACTCTCAAGCAGCCAAGGAATTGGATTCAATGAGTTCACCTACCAGGTGCTTCAGGCGTTTGATTTTTACCATCTTCATGCGAATGAAAACATCACTGCTCAAGTGGGAGGAAATGACCAGTACGGCAATATAACCGCAGGTATTGATCTGATTTCCCGGATCGGTACCAAAACAGCCTTTGGACTAACGGTTCCCCTTTTGACTACAGCAAATGGCGAAAAGTTTGGAAAGTCTGCTGGCAATGCGGTCTTTATAGACAGAGAGATGACCTCGCCTTACAACCTGTATCAATTTATGATGAACGTTGCTGATGAGGATGTAGCCAAGCTATTGCTTAAATTCTCTCTTTTGCCTGTGGCCGTCATTGACCGGATCGTACAATCACACGCAGCCGATCCTGCTCAACGTTTGGGTCAAAAGATCCTGGCCCATGAAATGTGCGATCTCGTCCACGGGCCGGGTTCCGGGTACAAGAATATGGTGATTTCTAGTTGTTTGTTTGGAGATGGGCAGTTTGAGGCTTCGGTCATCTTGGAGAGCTTCCGCAGCCAGGGCCGTGTGCCTAGGATCCAGCGTTCTGACTTTGGCTGTTTGTTAGATCTACTGGAGAAGCTCGATGGAAAGAAGAGTCGCTCTGCATTGAAGAAACTGATTAAACATGCAGGCGTCACCATTGTAGGAAAACCAGAAAAATTCTACGATCCCATTCAAGCCGTAGAAGGACTTCTGGATGGCAGCGTGTTGATAATCAAATTGGGAAAGAAGGATTTTTACATAGCAGAAGTGGACTTGTAATGAGCTGTATATAATAAAAGGGTGTCCTACTGTGAAATACCTTTATATGAGTGGCTGCCAATTGGGATAGAGTTGTAATGAGAAGATTTAGGGATTAGCAGAATAACTATGTTCTTCTATCTTTCGCTCTTCTGCAGGCTGGAAGGTGACTTTTGAAAAGTGAACCTTTTTGTTAGGTGAAGATTAAGTAAATCCTTAAATAGGGACTGTTTACCCACAGTGGCCATTGACTGAGATACTTCCAAGTGCCTCCAACTTGAAGGAGCATTTGAACAATCACTGCTTGACGACTTTCTCTGTGCTTCATTGATGACTGGCATAGGATCTTTGAATGAGAAATTGATGACTTCACACTCATTGCTAACATTACAAGCCATGTTTGCAGCTACGAGAAGACTTGCTGATACACTTGATGTGGCGTTGAACTATTGATGTACTTAGCTATCGCCATCCCAAGTCCATCATTAATAGCACGAGAGTGACGAATGTAAAATGTACCGTTCCTTGATGCAGAGCACTTCTTCAGGGTATCACAACCCGGAAATAGGTATCAATTCCAATCCAAAGCTCACAAGAGATGACAATCGTGTTGCTCTCTCAGGAAGGCGATCCCGTCACAACCTGCAGCATGACCGAGTAAGCCATGAAAGTCCAAGCTATATCACTCCCGTGGCTGGTATCATTACACTGATTTTCTATCGTAGCCCTTTGGTCTCTCCGCATAACAGATATTTAATGCAGCAGACTCTCAGAGCAAGGGCATTGATACTTTTAGAGCATTGGGCGGAGAATGCTATATTTGGTAATGGCAAAGACGTAATCTCTGGATGTCTCACCTTGACTAATTTCTGATCTGAGTAAAGATGCCAGTGCTTAAACTAAGGGATATGGAGACCCATTCAGGCAACTCGCCCGTAGAGATATGTGTTTATCTGCATACTCGTCACCTTCTTGGCCTAGTGCGTTGCCGAAAAATTGATGCAAACTTCGTTGCTTCACTGAGAAGAAGTTTTCACTCTAAAAACAACCATCTTGCTTACAGGGAACAGCTCTCCACGGAGATGATGAAACTTTATTCTTGACTGGGATGTGAAAAGTCTGACAATAACAATCAGGGAGTCATTTCAAAGGTCACATCTATCAACGGGGAATGATACCTTATAATCCACTATCCTGACTGTAGTTTACATATCAGGAAAGAAAAGGCTAATCAGTGGCATATATGTATGTATGATTTCGATGATCTGATGCGCCTCATCCATCTGTGTCACATGAGAAAGTCCTCTTTATTGCACTCTTGATAGTTCATCTCCACTCAGCATAGTCGAAAAGCAGATTTTTGTCCGTGCTCAATGATACTATTGGATACAAGGAGTCTCAGTGAAACGCTTGACAAACTTCACTTGCTTGAACTAGCTCAACAACAGTAATTTTTCCTTTCGATTTGGCGAAAACAATTGTTATCCATAACCAACACTTCAATCACAAAGAAAAGATGAAAACTAGAAATAGTATGAGGTGCATAAATCATAGTCACACAAAGTATATTTTGTTTCTGTAAAAATGTTTGTTGCCTTTGAAAAATAATATTTTGATCGGATTGCTAAGCGATACGATAGGATATCAGAAGACTGTATATATATAGAAAGACTGTAATCGTTCTCTCAATGCTTTATATTTCATAATCATACAAAAAACGATTCAAAAGGCAACTCTGCGATCTGATTAATAGTAACGAGAAGACTCAAAGAGAGATGTTTTGATGGAGAAGAACCGTTCAATCTTGACGGGGCACCAACGAAACACAGGCGTACCAGATACATCAGTACGCAACTCCTCTCGTTTGCTCGCTACGACAAGCTGGTATTTGCCATATGCCTTACAGCCAGAGACTCTGAGAACATCCTCAAATGGATGGAATAGCAAGTACTGTAATTGACTTTGTCATCTTAAGCGCACGTCTCCATGCGGAACACTGGATGCGCTTCGAATCCCTGATGGATGATTTTGTGGAGTGGTGCCCACACACTTTTTTCAATATATATGCCTATATTATATGTGACATTGCATACATTGACTTGTTCATCATAGCTTCTCAGCTTCCTTCATTCAATGTCGTACCCACAGGAGCTGATTGGAATCCTCCAAAAAGCCTACACTGAGCAATGTCGATCTATAATCAAGGCTAAACTACCAAAGTGCAGCCAATCGTTCCAACAAACCAAGTCCAGTCGCATCTTGCAGAGCATTGTACATCACGCACAGTCTCTCGTAACTTACAATGACGAGGCTGCGCGAGAAATGGCTCTTTCTGAAATGGATTTAGAGTCTATATACGCAGCCGTCGATTGTCAGTCTGAAACTGACACTTTGGGGTACACTGATTTGGTTGTGAAACAGGTGCTTCATTTTTTCAAGCACAGCTTTTTCACGTGGGTGAACTGCCCCGCGTGCGAAACGTGTGGAAGCACACACTTACAAAGTAGAGGAGTATCGCCTCCGAAATCGGTTGAAGAAGTCAAAGGTAAAGCGCACGTTGTAGAAATATATAGATGTGATGACTGTAGGAGAGAGACGCGGTTCCCGCGGTATAACGATCTGTGCACGCTTTTAAAATGGCGCAAAGGCCGTTGCGGCGAGTGGAACAATTGCTTTATTCTACTTTTGAAAGCACTTGACATTGAAACTCGACTAGTCTGGAACGTGGAAGACCACGTGTGGTGCGAGTACTATTCAGCAAAAATGAAAAGATGGGTACATTTGGATTCATGCGAGGAAGCGTTTGATAATCCAATGCTCTACTGCAAAGGGTGGAATAAAAAAATGAGCCATGTATTTGCCATTGGCGATGACTATATAATGGACGTGACGGACAAATACGTAGACGGTGAGCACAGACTGGAAACAGAGACAATCCCTGCCAACGCCATTCGGTTCTTGAACTATTCGAAATGGCAGTCTATGCATTGGGAACGTCTGTACCCGATTTTGGTGAGGTATTCTCGTGAACAAACCAAAACCTCTGTGGTGCACGGATGCAATCCAATGAAGCCGAGGCAAAGTGGAAGTGTAGAGTGGACTGAAAACCGCGGGGAAAATGGTTAGTTGAGAATAGCCGAGATTGACATGGCATTTAACTTTGGTTCAAACTTGACAACGTTTGTTTTGATGGATGTGATCATAAAGTAGTTTGAGCTCTTTTTCTTGGTACTTTTCTTTAATTGTTGATGCGGGTAAATACATTCCAGGTAATTCCGCTCACACCCACTGCAGCCTCCATTTCTCTCGTCACACTTCTTCTTTCGCCGACGGCAATTGAGGCATCCGGTTTTCGTCCTAAGAATCTTCTTTTTCTCAAAGGGAATCTCCTCGAGATTGGTATTGCTGGCTTTGTAAGTCGGGGCCGATTCGTTGAATGCCGGGGGAGAAGGCTCTAGACTCAGCCGGAAAATTTGCTGGTAGTCTTTATATGTGGTAGTCATGATGAGTGTATTTTTTTTCACACTCTCCATTCTTTCCGCGATGAGGTTCATGCGGGTATGCAACAGCGAGGAGAGGCAGCCCACAGCGAGAAAAGTGGATCAGAGGGGCAGGTTTCAGCGAGGTGTGTCCTGACCAAGTAAAGAGGTTGACCAGCCTTGTAATGTCCTAGTGTGTCTAGAGTTTGGTAGAGAGGATAGCAACTTCTGTGAATTTTCGAAAGAATTAAAGGGTCACCAGAACCGGGGTCTTAAATCTAGAACGTGTTCGAGTCGAACCAAAACCATCTCTCTGAAAATCAAACAGAACCGCTTCGGTTCTAGGAACACCTCGAACCGGAGTAAGCTTTTGGAAGTCAGGCGCCCGACTTGTCTTCATAGGTGTATCCAGGAATGTGCTTCAAAAGACTCTTTAAGATCTTAGAGATACAAGCGATTGGAAAATGATCATTTCAGAACTACATTGACATATTAAGACTCAACGTCAAATCATAATTGGGTATGTCGATACCAACTTTTATCATCCATCACAGCCGTCGTCCGGAGTAGGCTTTATTTGACTGTTCGGACTCAGAATTCGAGTTTAATGCAACGAAGCGTAAGCTGAGAAGCTATAATTCTCGAAAAATGATTGTGCGACGAGATGGATTCTCTTTTTCACCGATGACTATGGTTTGTGTATAGTCGAGGAGTGAGATCAAACGGTCCCGAACACTCGAGCCGACGGTTCTGGTGACCCTTTAATGAGACCCTGCGATCAATCTCCTTCCCTCAATTCCTCTACGTTTCAGCATTGCCACCATACTCCCCAGAGCACACTGGTTTTGGTCGTAAGGTGCCTAGTCGGCATAGTTCATGGTTAAGACTACGACAGTATCTGATCATCTTCGATCCCCTAGTTTTGGTTCCTTATTAATGAAATCTCTTTGAGCAATTCCGGTGGTGAGTGCGAAAATTAAAGTGGTTTTCCCCATGAACTAATAACTTCATTTCCCTTTTCAACGTTATCGCTAGCTTTCAGATACTATTATGTTTCAAAAGACCTTAAAAGAAGCTGAAGAAAGGATGAAAAAGCACTCTCTGTGGTGGATAAGGTCGAAGAGGAGAGAGGCCGTAAAAGAATAGAGAAGTTTTTCCGGAGACGTTTCATCTCACCACGCGAGAGATTCTCTCGGCAGACGATAAAAATCTGAATGAGGTTGTCAAGAAGTTTCTCTTATGACGAAGGAAGCTCAAACTAAGGAAAAGAGGAAATGTGCCAAAAAGAAGAGCCTGAGAGAGTGGAGAAAGCAGGTTTTCAGGGATGGGGATGGTCCGCAAAAGGTTAAAGTGGAGCGAAGCCAGAAGATGGTCATGGCTTGCCTACCTGAAAAGGTTCATTCTAATCAGATATTTGGGAAAACGGAAAATCTGGATGATTCGATAGAATGCTCCTAGTTTTTGTCAACTGAATAACTCACTCACAGACAATCGGTGAATGTTAAAACCTTTCCATGGTTTCAGGCATTACTGCAGGAAGCAACGAGTCGCAATGAGCTACCGATTTTTTGCGCCGATCGTGTGTCCTTTTACTTCGCCTCGTTGAGTTGTTCTTTCAGTCGAACAGATGAATGTCAACTTCAAGAAGAAGCAGGTCTAATGCCATGAGCGGGGGGTCTAGGAGACTTCAAAGAAACCACTCAGCTTTGAGCTATCCGAATCTAAGCCAAAGTACTTCACTTCCCCGTCAGGCTTGTACCATGCTTGTTCTTCCTCTTCTTCTTGATATGAAATTGAGGTATAATATCCAAAGTCGACAGAAAAACTTTGCCGTTGTGGTAAATCGTGGGCAACTCCTTTTTGGTGGATCTCATATAGATGTTGACGCGATGAGGTAAAGAGGGTATTATCCATAATTTTGAGAGGTGGTCCCTTTAAGTACTGCAACACTATGAAAAGGCCGTCAAATCTCACTTTTCCTTGGTACTCCAAAAGGCAGCATCCAGAACCGAAAACCTTTGCCACACAGCTGCCTCAGAGGTCCTCGAGCTTCCTATACAGCTTGAAATTTCTCAGAGCCGTCAGTCTGGTGATTCTCATAAAGGACTGTTTAAAAAACACAACGTCTCTGGGTTCTCTTTTGCCGCGCACAGGAAAAAAAAGGATATAACGATCGGTATCTGCCTTCAGGCCGGTATCCGCTTGAAAAGCGACTGCCCAATTTTCAGCACCTGACCACTAGCGTGAGACCCTTCCTGAAGAGCCTCAAACTCAGAATCGTCAAGGGCTTGTCGGATTATAGCATTCCTTAGACTCGCGGTCGCCAATGTCTACAAATACTTTATTTGCATCTGTGGGTTGTTCTCGGGCAAGTTTTGAAAATAACTCATCATACTCTGTTTGGTTCTGATCCAACGGACTCAGAGTCAAAGCGGCTGCAAGAGTTGTCATTAAAACTCCTAAAGTGGACTTTTCTGTTGTCCTCTCCCATTAGTTGATACCCTCTGAAGAGGAGGTTTTGGGCCGTCATGGGCAGTTTGTACACATTGTTGGAGAACTACGAAAAGACCTTTGGAGGCAGATATTCTTCTACTAACGATCCATTTTTAGTATCAGACAGTGATGAAAGATGATCATTTTGTGGTTTCTCTTTTTGCTGTTTTTGAAGTTGTGGGACTTAAAATCTTAAGCTAAAAATCTTTTCAGTAAGATAAGGTTTGGTATCAAAAAAACGCTTCGCTTCGCTTGCATGGATTCGGGTACTAAGATAACAAGCTCTCGCTTAGATATTCCTGCACTGCAAAAGCGCGTTCAGGGGGATACTATTAGCGAGGCTTTGCCGATCCGTAAACCACGCGATTTCCTCTGGTTCTCAAATTTGACGGTATATGACGATGTTAACCAACATGTGGTTGTCTTTTCTTTTGTTTTACTGAGGCTTGATCACGCCTTTTCTGAATTTGCTTTTTCACTACTCAGGCATGTCAGTTTGAAGACCTTTTACAATAATTTTCAGCTTACCTCTATACAGTACTCGAGTCGTCTGCTCAAAGGCTTAAACCTCAGGTAAATGCTCTCCATATACTTCCTTAGGCATTATATATCGGTATCGGAGTGCGATCGCTTAGAGGTGCTTGACTCTGAGTGACGGAAGGGTCAAAGTTTAGGTCAACTACAGCTAAATAGAGAAATAATATAAGTGTGAGTAGGTCCTTGTTCACTCACAGGAACATGATATCAAGGTTGCGGAAATCTACCGAATTACTCCGTCGACATATCTCATCTTATCAGCGGATCAGTCATGCACACTCATGCAATCAAGTGAAACAGTGATTTCGAAAAAGATCTAGAATTGCAATGCTACATACATTCAGTTCTAAGATACTATATACAATTAGTTTTAGTCTGCCTTACTTCAGCATCTTGCTGAGTCAAACTATATAATTAACAAATTGAAAAATCTCATCTGATGACTCTTCCCAATCGGGAAAGTGCCGCGAGGAAACGCCGAAAAAGATAAGCATTGAGATTATGCACGCGAGCCCGCCGTGCATGAAGACTAATATAAAAGTTCTGAAAACCCTTGAAACACTGTAAGATGGTGACTGACAAAAAAAGCGGAAACGTAAAAGTTGAGGAACTGGACTCTGTGTCCGAGTCTCCCACGTATACGGTACAACGAGGACTCAAATCAAGACATATTCAGCTGCTGGCTCTTGGAGCGGCTATTGGTACCGGGTTATTTGTAGGATCAGGTGCTGTACTGTCGATAACTGGACCAGCTCCACTTCTTATCAGTTATATGATCATGTCATTCTTTGTGTGGCTGCTTATGAACCAGATGGGAGAGATGGTATGCTATCTTCCTATTGAAGGAGAGTGCACCATATATGCACTTGCAAGACGGTATGGAAGCAAATCACTCTCATTTGCCGCCGGATGGAATATGTATTACGCACAGGTCATAATTGTACCTACCGAGATCACCGCTGCGGCTTTTGTGATTCAGTACTGGAACGACAAAATCAATGTAGCTGCCTGGATCAGCATATTCATGGTCTGTAGTGCTGCTCTGGGATCGCTTCCGGTAAAGTATTTTGGAGAGAGTGAGTTTGCCATTTGTTCTCTCAAGATCATCTGTCTGACGGGATTAATCATCTTGGGAGTTGTTCTATTCTTTGGAGGAGGCCCTGCCCAACACGGCGTACTAGGTTTCCACTATTGGAAGCACGGTGGAGCTTTTGCAGAACACATCGTCCCGGGTAATACCGGAAAGTTTCTCGCATGCTGGACCGCTATTATAAGGTCTGGATTCTCCTTTGTTCTCACTCCAGAATTGCTGGGATCCACCGCTGGTGAAGTCCAGTATCCTAGAAGAAATATGAAAAAGGCCATCTCAAGATTCATCTACAGACTGGCCTTTTTCTACGTTGTTGGAAGTTTGGTAATTGGCTTTATCGTTGGTAAGAACGATGCTCGTTTGATGGGTGCTTTAAACGCAGGTGCCCAAGGTGCAGGTGCTTCTCCATTTGTTATCGGAATCATTAATGCCGGAATTCCAGTACTGAGTCATATCATCAACGCTGTCATCCTCACAAGTGCATTTTCTTGTGGTAACGGATTTATCTTTGGCTCGTCAAGAGTGCTCCACTCTTTGGCCAAAGAGGGAAATGCTCCGGCCATCTTTGCCAAATGCAACAAGCACGGAACTCCGGTTTATGCCATTGCCCTCGGTGTGGCCATCTCTGCATTGGCCTACTTGAACTGCTCAAGTTCCAGTGCCACCGTTTTCACTTGGTTTACCAATCTGGCCACTGTGTCGGGTTTCATCTCGTGGATCTTCTTGCCAATCGTCTATTTGAGATTCAGAAAGGCTATCGAGTACCATGGAATGGAAGACAGAATTCCCTTCAGACCTCCTTTGCAGAAAGGCGGTGCTTACGCGTGCATTGTGTTTTTCTCTATCCTCACCCTCACTAATGGCTACGCTGTGTTCTTCCCTCAAAATTGGAATGCTAGCGATTTTGTCGCCGCCTACGTCACCCTCCCCATTGTTGGTGTGCTCTACTTTGGGTACATGATCTACAAAAGAGAGTGGCAGCTGGTTTATCCAACAGAGCTGGTTGATGTTGTTACTGGCCTCGACGAGATTGAAAGCATGGAAGCTTCTGAGAAATTCCCCGTGCCACGCAACTGGGTCGAGAAGGTTTGGATGTGGGCTTGTTAAAGCTACGATGAGATGTATCGATTTTGAGTTATTGTTTGTGGAGGCTGTTTATATAAGCCTTTAAAAATATTCTGTTGATTGTTTGAGCGACGAAGCGTAAGCTGAGAAGCTACAAAAAGCATATGTAAGGATGTTTGTAACGCTCCATATAGTGTCACGCATCCAAACACCTTGGCGCTTCGAATAGTTTCCAGATCCAATCTCACAACAATTCTCTTTGTTACTTCATTCTTTGTAGTCATCCTATGATCTACTCCATGTCATTTCATCATTTATACTTTCTCGACAGCTGCATGCTATACACGCCAACGATAGCCTACTCGATAATGTACGTCAGTGTGTAACCTCTACTTTGCATAATGGTGACCTTTCATTCTTGCGAAACGGAAAATCATTCAATCAGCTGTCGATACTAAAATGGGTAACTACTTTTGTCTGTCCCTCTTCTTTCTTTTTTTTCCTCAAGGCATCTTATGGTTGTTCCACCTCCTTCAAGTACTGCTACAATAGGTGGCCCTTTTCCTTCTGCTGCTTGTGAACGTAGGCGTCATCTCACCTGTGTCGAATGAAAAAAATGCGTGAAAGACGTAAATGACTGCTGCTTCTCACAATCATCCCCTGCAAGCTGATCAAACCTTCCTACCTTAAAAAGACGTAGTCCCATTGACTCATCGTCTTCTTCATTTCTCAATCATTATCCTCTTCTTTGTCTTCCACCTTCAAATCTTTCACCTCGTAAACCTCCCCTTGTTCTGATCAGTACTTGTCTCCCCATCAATTGTTAGCTCTGAATTATTCTTTTCAATGTCCTGGGAAGTCACTCTACCCTCCCAGCCGTGCAACTTTGTAAATAATTACATCTTACGCTGTAGGAGGTGCACCTATGAAAGAGGAGGGAACAATGCTTATCCTGGCGAATTGACAAATGAGCACAGGTTTGATCAGGGATTTACATTCACAGACAAACTTCTTGTTGCCCGTTGCTCTCTCTTCGTAACAATTTGGATGATAAGAGGACACGGACAGCTAACAGTGTCATTAATCATCACAACAAATATCGTCTTAATCATTACAGCTTCCAAGTGTTCCTGAAAGATTGACGTTTCATTGTCAGGAAAGCTGATTTTTCAACTCCTGAACCCTTCAACGTTTTTATAGTCTGTAAATCAGAAGAGTGAGATCATTGAAGCGTAAGAGGCCGTTCGCGCTATTTTGAAATGGAACTAGGAAATTATCACACTGTGTACCTAATATAAGAGAATTAGTTAGTCCCAAGACCAAAAACACCGATAATAGAATACGAGAATAACACTATCATTGCACACTTCCGCTTCGCTTCAGTGTGCGTGCATCGCTTCAGTGTGAAATCAGCAGGTGCAGTGTATCCTTGCACCTTTTCAAAATTAACCGATGACTCAACTTACCAGAGTTAGTATTCTAGGATGGGATACAATCCATGTGGGAAAGGAGATTTCCCGTCATATTGTCTCTGAGATTCTCACCCATCAAAAGTCGTCCACTTATGTAATCATCACCGACTCCAATGTGGAAAAGGCTGGGCACTTGGCCAAGTATGTGGAACTATTCCAAACTGAGATGAAACCGGGTAGCAGACTCTTGACCTATATTGTTCCACCGGGGGAGGCAAATAAGAACCGCGCCACCAAAGCTGCTATTGAAGACTACCTTCTTTCGATGGGATGCACAAGAGATACCTTTATCATCGCGATGGGAGGTGGAGTGATTGGCGATATGATCGGATACGTTGCCGCTACTTTTATGCGTGGAGTGAGGTTTGTTCAGGTCCCCACTTCCCTTTTGAGTATGGTTGACTCTTCGATCGGAGGGAAAACCGCTATAGATACCCCATTAGGAAAGAACTTTATAGGAGCTTTCTGGCAGCCAAAGTATGTATTTGTAGACGTTTCGTTTTTGGAAACTTTGCCTCCTCGCGAGTTTATCAACGGAATGGCTGAGGTTGTCAAGACGGCAGCTATATGGAACGAGAGTGAGTTTCAGCGTCTTGAAGAGAGTGCTCCTCAGATTCTTGAAGCCCTGGACAAAGGCCAACTGAACAATCTTTCCGATGAGATTTTGAAACTTGTTTTAGGCTCCATTCGTGTAAAGGCAGAGGTTGTCACTTTGGACGAGCGTGAGGGCGGACTACGTAACTTACTGAATTTTGGCCATTCTATAGGACACGCTTACGAAGCCATCTTAACTCCTCAGGCTTTACACGGAGAGTGCGTCTCGATCGGATGCGTCAAAGAAGCAGAGCTCAGTCGGTACCTGGGAATCCTCTCGCCAGAAGCAGTTTCCAGGCTGATCCGTGGTTTGTCGGCTTACGGACTCCCCGTCTCGCTCAACGACAAGACTTTGAAGGAGCGCGTCAACGGTAAAGTGTGTCCTCTGGAAATTGTTCTTGACAAGATGGCTATTGACAAGAAAAATGACGGGTCTAAGAAAAAGGTGGTTCTGCTTTCTCGAATCGGCAAGTGCTACGAGCCAAGCGCATCGTTTGTAAACGACGAGGACTTACGGTTTGTTCTAACAGACGAAACGGTGGTTTCCAAGTTTGACCCCAAACCAAAAGTTGAGATAACTCCACCGGGATCCAAGTCCATCTCAAACAGAGTGCTTGTGCTTGCAGCTCTGGGATCCGGAGTGTGCAAAGTGCGCAACTTGCTCCACTCGGACGATACCGCTTTCATGCTCAAAGCTGTGGCGCAGCTAAAGGGCGCAAAGATCTCGTTTGAGGACGACGGCAGAACAGTGGTTGTGGAGGGCAATAACGGGTCCCTCCAAGCTTGCCCGGAACCTCTATATCTGGGAAACGCAGGTACCGCGTCTCGTTTCCTAACGTCTGTGGCTGCGCTTACCCAATCGGGCAGCGGCTGTGGCGCAGTCACCCTAACGGGAAATGCACGAATGCAGGAGCGCCCTATAGGCCCACTTGTAGATGCGCTTAGAGCCAACGGGTCAGACGTGAATTTCCTAAACAAGGAGGGCTCTCTTCCTCTTGAGATTCAGGCGGGACGTGGTTTGAAAGGAGGAAAGATTGAGCTCGCGGCAACTGTTTCTTCCCAGTACGTTTCTTCGATTCTAATGTGCGCTCCGTACGCCAACGAACCTGTCACTCTTTCTCTTGTTGGCGGGAAACCCATCTCGCAGCTCTACATCGACATGACGATCCAGATGATGGCTGCGTTTGGCGTTGTTGTTGAGAAGTCCTCTTCTCAAGAGCACACTTACCACATTCCACGTCAGAACTATGTAAACCCTGCCGAATACGTTGTAGAGTCCGACGCATCGAGTGCAACTTACCCTTTGGCGTATGCTGCTCTCACAGGAACCGAATGTACCGTTCCAAGCATCGGTTCTGCTTCGCTGCAGGGTGACGCACGTTTTGCAGTTGACGTGCTTGAGCGCATGGGATGCACTGTGGAGCAGTCAAAGTACTCGACAACTGTCAAGGGCCCTGCCCCGGGCTCGTTGAAAGCCATCACCGTCGATATGGAGCCCATGACAGACGCTTTCCTCACCGCCAGTGTAGTTGCAGCGGTGGCTTCCGGAACCACAAGGATCACCGGAATCGCCAACCAGAGAGTCAAAGAGTGCAACCGCATTCTGGCCATGGTGACAGAGCTCGCAAAGTTTGGCGTTTCCGCAAACGAATTGGAAGATGGAATCGAAATTACAGGCGTACCCATCCACCAATTGAAAGTTCCCTCACACGGAGTGGACACATACGACGACCACCGTGTGGCTATGAGTTTCTCGCTTCTAGCCGGACTCGCTCCAGGCGATGTTGTAGTTAAGGAACGGTCCACTACAGGCAAGACATGGCCTGGGTGGTGGGACGTGCTTCACACAAACCTGGGAGTGACTTTGACCGGTCACGAACCTGTGGAAACGACGGAAAAGGCCAACGACAAGTCTGTGGTGGTGATTGGCATGCGCGCAGCCGGCAAATCTACCCTATCGCGCTTTGCCGCAGACACTCTAGGCTACAAGCTTGTGGATCTAGACTCGTATTTGGAACAAAAACTAGGCTGCTCCTTAAGCCAGTATGTGAGCGAGAATGGTTGGGATGCCTTTAGGGTCAAAGAGACCGAGATTGCTAAGCACGTGTTGAAAGAGTTTTCAACAAGGTCTGTGATCTCTACAGGCGGCGGAATCGTGGAGTGCGCAGAGAATAGAGCACTTTTGCAAAACCACGCTTCTCAAGGCGGAATCGTGCTGCACATCCAAAGAGACGCTGACGAAACAGTGCACTTTCTCTCCTCAGACCCAACCCGTCCAAACTACCAGAACAATGAAGAAGTGGCTTCCGTACTGGAAAGACGCACACCCTTTTACGAGTCGTGCAGCACCCACTTTTTCTTTTCGCCGCACTGCATAACCGAGACGCAGTTTGTGCATATGCGCGGCAACTTTAATCGTTTCATCAGACGGTGCGTTTTCAATGAAAAGATCCCGCTCCCGTCTCAGAGAAGCTTTTTCCTTTGCCTATCCACTCCAGACATTTCCGCAGTCGAGAACCTGGAGAACCTGGTGACGGGATGCGTGGCTGTAGAGCTTCGTGTGGACCAGCTTCAAGACTACAGTTCCGCGTTTGTAGCTGCTCAACTAGGCCACTTACGTAGCCAGGTTGATCTTCCTGTTGTTTTCACCGTCCGCACAAATAGCCAGGGTGGGCTGTTCCCCGATGAAGACGTGGCTGGAGTTGAGAGGCTTTACAAACTTGCTCTTAAAGCCGGCGTAGAGTACCTTGACGTTGAGCTGACGCTTCCCTTGGCTGTTGTCGATGGTGTGGCGTCTTCCCGCAAGATGACCCGCATCATCGGGTCCCACCACGACTTTTCCGGTTCGGTCAAGTGGGATAACGTGGAGTGGGAAAACAAGTTCACCTTGGCTGAGTCGCTCAAGCTCGATATCGTCAAACTTGTAGGCACCGCTACCGCTTTTGAGGACAATTTCCTGCTTGAGAAATTCAGACTGAGCCATACTTCTGTGCCATTTATTGCCATCAATATGGGCGAAGTTGGTCAGCTTTCTAGGATTGTGAACCCATTCTTCACTCCTGTTACGCACGAAGCTCTTCCAAACGCCTCTGCTCCTGGACAGCTCAGCGTAAAGCAGATCAATCACCGTTTTGCCCTCATGGGCGGATTGGCTCCTAAAAAGTTCTACGTTGTTGGTTCCCCCGTCTCGCACTCGAGATCCCCCGTCCTCCACAACACAGGATACAAGGAGCTGGGTCTTCCGTACATTTTTGAAACGTTTGAAACTGACAAGGCCGCGCAGGTGAAGACCCTCTTCTCTGAAAAGACCTTTGGAGGTTGCGCAGTCACCATCCCTTTGAAACAGGATATCATCCAGTACGTAGACGAGCTCACTGATGCCGCCCGCACCATTGGAGCAGTCAATACTGTCATCCCTAAAGACGGTACGCTCATTGGCGATAACACAGACTGGGTTGGGATTGTCAATGCGCTTAAACGTCACGGAGTTCCGCATCTCTCTCAGAAATCCGCTGGTGCTGTAATTGGAGGTGGCGGAACGTCTAGGGCTGCCGTCTATGCTCTTCACGAACTGGGATGCTCCACCATTTACATGCTCAACAGAACCACGTCCAAGATTGTGGATATCAAGGCTCACTTCCCTAAGGAGTTTGGCATTGAGATTCTGGACTCGGCCGCGTCCCTCGCGTCTAGCGACCCAGTCTCCGTCGTTGTGAGTACCGTCCCGGCCGATAAGCCTTTGGACCAGGCAGTTTTGTCCACCATTGAGAGCGTCTTGCTCAAGGGAGCCTCGTCTACTGTTTGCACTCCAACTTTGTTGGAAGCGGCCTACAAGCCTCGGGTGACTCCAATCATGCAGCTGGCCTCAGCAAAGTACGGCTGGAGTATCGTCCCCGGGTGCGATATGCTGGTGGACCAGGGAGTGGAGCAGTTTAAGAAGTTTGTGGGCATTGTTCCTCCGTACAGAAAGGTTTATGATGCTGTTAATAATTAGTGAGTTGTAAGTATTGAATCGTTTCTTGACACTGTATCGTAGGCTGTCTAGCATTTGTTACTACTCCTAACGCGGGAGTACTCTTATGTTCCATATAAATCTCACGTGACATCAAGTGCATGAAGATGCATAACGTTCATGCACGCTAAACTACCCTTTTTTTTTCTTTTCTTCTCTAAAAGAATTACTTAGAGTGAGTCTGAATATATTTTAGTGCCCATAGTACCCGTATTATTGAGTACGATGTATTGTTTGTCTCATCAAGATTTGATTGACTGAGGTGATTGTTCAGCACTGCCTAAATTACTTTGTCAAAACATTCCACTACAATAGTACAATTAGGCATGAGAATGAATGTTTGAAGTATCTTTCAGTTGACTCAGGTTTGACTAATTTTCAGTCTTTGCATGACTGTGTGCCATTCTATATTTTGAGCCCATCTCTGAAGATAACTCCGCTTCAGAGATAGAAAAAAGGATTCATTTTTTTCAAGACTTTAAACCCAAGAGGAGAAAAGTACTAGTTTTATACTACAGGTCCACGAATGCTGGCCTGGAACCCATAGAATGAGCTGCTTTTTGGACAAAGGTTTACCTGAGGATTATACAGTAATGCTTCTTCACCGCTTTTCGTTTCGAGCCCCATCTGTGCTCATTTGACTTTTGTCATCCTATTGTGCATCTTACCATCTCGACTGTATCCTTATTAGTCATCGAATCGTGGTCATTTCCTCCAGGTGTCAAGTATCACCGGCTATTGAAATGAATGCAGTTATAAAAATGATTATGACCGATTTGCTGGTTTCTGGATCGATCGAATGTATAATCAACTGCATTGATTAAATTCGATTTGATCCAATTCCAATATTGTCATGCTAAAAGCATAATTGCTGCCTCTCATAACTTGGCGAAGTACCCTCATCAATAAAAGTTTATTGAGTATCAAACGTCTAAAATGACTGACTCGAATGTCAAATCTTTTATTTAGCATCCTAACTGTAGGCTGCAACGCCCCTATGGAACAATGTAAGAGCCAGTAAAAGCCCATAGCTGCATCGGAGGGGGACTCACTAGTTTGATGATAGTCGAAATGGATTATTTCCCTGTTCAAATGCCCTGGCTATATCAAAGAAGGTTTAGATTATCAAGCACAGATGCCCCATAGGCTATCACATATCACTCTTTGGGTCCTTTTACCCATCAGGCAAAGCTTTGCAATTTGCTGATAACAGAATATCTTGGTTTCACAGGTCCTAGAATGAGCTGTTCATTAAGCACAAAAGTTGCATTCAAGAATTTTCAAACTGTCACGAGTAACGAAGAGATCACAATTCAGAGCTGTTTGTAGATTGTGATATAAAATGACTCTTATTCTATTTTTGGTAAAGGTCTAGTTTTTATCCTCACCCTCAAGATTTGCTGCTGCCGCTTTTCAAACCAAACATCTGCTCAAAGAGAAACCTACGCAGTCAGTTGACTGCATACTGTTGGAACTCAGGTTCCATATAAAGCTCACGTGACATTAAGTGCATGAAGATGCATATCGTTCATGCACGCTAGACTATATAAA
Organism: Citeromyces matritensis; assembly: GCA_030570875.1. NCBI lineage: Eukaryota > Fungi > Ascomycota > Pichiomycetes > Pichiales > Pichiaceae > Citeromyces > Citeromyces matritensis. The sequence goes on from JAJLWQ010000038.1 coordinate 45,978, forward strand.
TAGCTTTTTTATATCTCTCATTACTTGGAGTGAGTCCGAATATATCTTAGTGCCCATAGTACCCTTTTATCACATACTCTGGCCGATATATGACATCGGTTTTTGACAATGGAGAAGAATCATACAATCACTTGATTATCGTTGTCAACCCTACAACTCTATAAAGTGAGGTTATAGCGATGTATTGACCATAACAATGAGGTTCGATCATGTCAGCGTAGGAGTATATAATCGATCACACACTAAAAGCAGCAGCATAGTAGAAGACTTGTAGATTTATTAAACAAACAAAGAGAACGCACCCACATTGCAAATGGGAGAGATTTGTAGAGTCATTCTACTCAAAAACAGGAGGGCGCTTTGCACATTTAAAAGCATACGACAAAAGGACTTGTTTAAAGTCGCTTCTTCCAAAACTTCTAGAGCCTGTTTAATACTCAAGTGCAACTTATGTGTCGGTAGATGCATACATCTATGACGCATGCATCGCGAACATGATGTAAAAGCCGACGAGTCAATGATGGTTCAATAGACTAGTGTCAATGACTGTTAGCCAATACTGGTCTATACTGATGTGTCCGATGAATGACGTATAATTGCAGTATAAATACGCAAGTTCATCCATAGTTCTGTACCACCTAATATATGCCTGTCTAAGGATTACCAAGTGCTAACAAACCAGCTAACCAATTAACCCCCAATGAACAATATTATGCTCTGTGTGTGTATAGGTTGGAAAGCTTGGCTCCTCAGTATAGATGGCCATTAAGTGGAAGTAGATGCAACATCTTCCTATAAAGCTCAAAAATAATTGTGCCAAGGCTACTCTACGAAAGATTCGAAAACCTCATTACTTTCAGTGTCGGGTATGATGGAATAGAATAAATAATAGATAATGGAGTATATATGATAGTGAGAGAGTCTGGCTCAACTACGGACAATTGCGTCGATAGGGAAATCACTGGGCAATCCTTAAGTAGAGAGGAGTATTAGCCCTATTATTTGCATCACTGTGGACCGAACAGCGTGTCCGCATATACGGACTTTTTTGACATCTCTGCTCACCCAGTCTCCCAAAGGTCACCATCAATCACTGAAAGTCATTCTCCACAATGAAAATAAATATCGCCCTTACCATAAATCACCTCTCGCTCTCAATCTTTGCAACACAACAGGAAATATCGTCCATTTTCCCACCGGTGACTAAGGTGGTTCTCGTTTTGGAGGGCAGCTGATTCACCTTTTCAACATACGGAGAGGCACAAAAGTTGTCGAAAGCAACGTCCTTCACTTTGTACAAAAGATGGTTGGCCATATCCTGTACGTTCTTCTTCTGCGTAAAGAGCCCTTCCTCTACGTAGAACAAGATCTCTTCAGGCCAGAGGTTATCTGTGATGCCGTCCGAGCAAATGACGAGGGCGTCGTTCTCCTTAAGCTTAATGGTTTTGAATTGGGCCACCTCTGATGGTGGGACTTTGACATTCTGCGTTCCCAGCTGCTGCGGGCAGAAAAGAGAAATCATCTGCTCCTTGTTGGACCACATTATTTCGCCCTCTCGGAAGAAGAAAAGCCGACTATCTCCAACACTTATTACATGCATCAGCTTGTCTTGAATGAGACATAAAAGTACAGTAGAGGAACCTCTCAAATGGTCCAATTCCATGAGATTGGTGGCATGCAAGTAGGCTTCGTCAAGGATTATTCGCAAGTCCTGCAAAACTAAAGGTCTAGAACTTTCAGCTATGAAGGAAGAAATTTTTCTACTTAGTGTCTCCAAAAGCACCCGAGCCCATAGTCCCGAGTTGGCCTTTTCACTCCAACTCGAAACGCCGTCCGCTACGCCTAAAAGATATTGCGACATGATCATTGCGTCGTCCCCGCAACGCACAGATATGGTTCCTGATGGAGAACCGGGCGGTCGTCTTACTGGGACAAGTGAGCTCATCTGAATGGGATCGCTAAGATCGGCTAAGGATGACATGGTGGGCACGGTTGCATGGTGCGCATAGTTGGAGTAGCCAAAGTTAAATCGGTACGAGTAGAACCTTTTATTCAGTGCAAACGTACGATGCAATCTGTTCATTTGTAATTGTGCATGGAGGTGCAGGATGCATATGCAAGATCCCCTTAAATTGATCCTGTAAGCTCCAAATAGCGTTTTTTCGAGTGGTGAAAGATATAGCTAGGACCAGATGTTGAAACTGTTTAAGCAGGGCGGCTTTTCCCTTTGTATCTTTGAGGTGTGGTTGTGATTTGAGGATCGTGTTCTGATCAATAGTTACAGAATTCTTTTCTGTGTCATTTTTGACTGTATTTGAGTGGTTTCATTGATTGTTTCAAGTCAGTTTAATGAATACACTGGTGCATTGTTCTAGAAATCAACCATGAAGGAACGCTTTGGTAGGTGCATCTTTGCGCAGCATGGTGGAATGGTCTCACATTTTGAAAAGCATACTTAGATCAATGTTCAATACATGTATTGTAACTAACCAGTTTGTTCTATGACATGAATGGATAAGAAGCTTTGTACCACCAAAATTCGAAGACTGACGGTGAACTATAAATAGACATATTTTGCTATGGGAAAAATGATTGCTGTGACTGGATGTTAAGGTCTTGTAGTTGCCTTGTCAAGTCTAGGGAGTTCTCTTAGGACATATTTGTTGATAATAAGCTGTTTAGTGTAGACTATATAATCCTGATTGCCGGCCCGGAACACATAGGACGAGCTCCTATTTATATTCCAGTCTGACATTTACGTGTCAATAGATAGACATTTATGATCTGTACCTCAAAGACCTCTTCGTGTATGTGATTCATTATTTTCGCACGAAACGACGATATGGTGAAGGGATCCCGATATCACTTCCACAGGGGGACTGGAAACTCCGGACAAAGCATGCCATTAGGCACGCTCCGGCCTTCCAAAACCGCGTATACGTTTGAGAGATCAAACAAACACCCTAAGGCAAAGAGGAACTGGAACTGTACAGAACAGTGAACAAATAAGAGCAAAAAGATGAAAAGATGAGAAGAGTATTCGAGGTACCAAAAACGGGAGCGGGTCACCCGAGGGTTTTGGGTATGAATTAGACCTACTTTTTTGAGTGAGGTGACTGAAAACGCAAACAGGATATGTTGATAAAAGGGCATATATATATATATATAACTCATCAACAAGATCTTTTAGAGAAAGAAAAAAAAAAAGATGCCACGAGATGGTATTTACATCTCATATATCTCACATTTAGGTACTTATTTGAGCGTTTCACCACGTCTCAACTCTCACCCTCGGCCTGTGTTCAACACGTTGATAAATTATAGGAAATCAAGAAGGATTGGGAAATAAGGCTGCTTGATAACCTATGAGGTCATTTCAGTTTTTGAGATTTATGATCGTTAGGACAGCCTTTGCACGAACAATTTCGTCAAAGATGTTAGGACCATCATTGAAAGAAAGAGTTCTCTTGACCTCCTTTGGTGCAGATTAATAATTTCGGAAAGATTAAAATCAACTACACAGCAGCTCGGATGGATGATACTGGAGATGTTCTCCCTCTCATGCTTGATTCTTGAATAGTTTGATCGTAGTAAGCATCCAAAATATCTTGTATGACGTATGATCAAGTTGCGATAATGAGGTAAAACAACTGGGTAATCTTCTAGTGGTGGAAGTGTGAAAGTGAAAACCTTGACTAGTTCTTGGAATTCAACTGATATGTGTCATCTTCAATATGGCTGACACGGTGATGTCCGGTTGGGACGAAGGGTATGGGCATAGTATCAATCAATAGTATTGCTTTCCCGAGTATACCTGAAGCCAATACAGAACCCTTAATCACGAAATTCAGTAAACACTAAAAAGTTCATTCATTCAACTTCCAAATTCTATTTTCAAATAGCGCAAACGAGGCCTTTTTCGCTTCAATGACTCCTCGAAAATCCACAGACTAATGTCATCTGTAAAAAAAAAGAATTCGTCGAGACTATAAAATCTTTGAACGTTTCAGGAGATCGAAAATCAGCTTTTCTGACAAGAGAAACGTCAACTCGGTATTTCTAGGAAGCTGAAAAGCTAAAGACAGTATTGTTTTGAAGACTGGATGACATTGCCGGTGTACTTTAGCCCTTCTCTACAATCTGATATGAACGGTCAACGAGAAGATCCTCTGTGAATGTCAGATCCTTTATCAAGCCTCTGAGCCCATCTGCCAATTCGCCAGAATAAGAATTGTTGTTACGGCTGAATCTGTTCCCTCCTTTTTCATAGGTGCACCTCCTAGATTTGAAAACAACCATATCAAGATGTAACTATTTATAAGAGTGCACGGCTGGGAGGGTAGAGTGTTTTCCCAAGACATCGAGAAGAATGATTCAGAGCTAACAATTTATGAGGAGAGAAATACTGATCAGGAGAAGAAGAGGTTTGTGAGGTGGAGGAGTTGGAGGTGGAGGACGAAGAGGAGGATGATTGAGAAAATGAAGAAGAGGTAAAGTCAATGGAGGGGCTACGTCTTTTTGAGGTATAACATTGATACTCACGTAGACATTTTATTTTCTATATTATCTGACATCGATCATTGAGCCTGTAATGCTGTGAGGGCTGACTCTTTGTTATCACAACGATACGCATCCATCAATAGGAGAGACACATAGAGAACGAAATGAAAAGAGAAATCAACTAGTTAAAACACCCGAAAATACAGATAATAACAAAGACAAAAAATGAACAGCTCACCGAACATCAACGCTCCATGTTCTTCTCGCTATACCCTACCCGGGTCGATCCATCCTTTGGCATACAATCAGAAACCTGTTTTTTCACTTCGTTACTGAGAGAAATTGGTCCACACACGACGAATTCTACATCTTGACTAGAGTTTGCCGCCGTAGCGATTTCAGCCATTACCAATCCCTTCAAATCGGGTCTACCGCCCAAGACGGTGACATAGTCCTGGGAGGCAACTTGCGTTGGGTCAGTTACAAGAACCTCGACATCGCATCCGAGCGCAGTCAGATGGTTGAGCTTCTCACTGAACCATTCCAAATGACTCACATCGTTGATTACCCAGTAGAGCTTGTTTGTACCAATCTTGACACTCTTCTCTTTGATGGTTTTCTTCTCAAGTGATACTTCACTGCTGTCGGCAGAGTCACATGACCCGTCAACTGACGTTGCAGGTCTGACAGCCATCTCCTGGTACACCAAAGTTATTCCAAGCCCTCCAGCTATTCCCACAGTCCTCGTCTCACCATTCTCTATTGTAGGCTCTCCGTATGGACCTTCCAGGATAATCTTTGTCTCCAAAGATCCTTTCTCCTGCAGTTTCTTTGCAAGCGATTTGGTGATTCCCTTCTTTGCCTTGACATAGAACACAATGTCATTCTCGCATTCAACAACAGTGAACGGGTGACTCTGCCAGCACAGGTACCATGGATCAACAAAGTTGATGTAACAGTAGCACCCGGCAAAGTACTTGAAGAGTCTGGGCTTTGGTAGGCTTATTTCGATAACATCAGACTTGCCCTCATGCAACCTCAATACAGCATTCTGGTACCCTCCGCTTGCCACTATTCTGACAATCCGACACGCTCTGTCAAAGCACCATATGGCGATCATGGAGTATACCCACCCCATCCAGCCGAGTTTGATGCAGTGGAACCACATGGCCACTATGAAGAGAGCGCTGAACACCTGATGAAGCTTGAGGAAAGCCTCGTAGCACCACTTGCGGAGGAGTGGATGACTCTGGAAAATGATTAGGTACAAAACGGTAGTTCCAATAACCCCCCACATGAAGTACCAGTCGATCACCCACCAGGTGTATCCTCCACGTTTTATGGCGTATACAGTCCACACGATGCTATGCAGCATACCCTCGATAGCCATTATGACCGAGATGTACTGGTGATAGAGGTTGAACTCCGCAAAGGATATTCCGCTAATGTAGCTGAACGGATTGTTTCGTATGCCAAAGAAGTAGATGGCAGGAAACAGCGAGAACGACAGTATTGCGGTGCGGTACCCCATCAGTCTCAGCAGCATGAAATATGGGTCCTTCAGGTACGCGTTTGGCATTACCACGTTGTACGAGATGGCGGTCGACAAGGTGGTCTGGACCGTGAACCCAAACAGAATTATCACTTGCATGGTGTTGGGAATGCGCAGCGGACATAATTTCGCTAACATTGGGAACTTTTGATCCAATGAAGTGAGTAGCAGATACTTTGTAACCCAGTTCGGTAGGGGAAGGTGCTTCTTAGTCAGACGGTACAGAGCAGCCACGACTATAACGGCACCCCAGTAAGCATTGAGCCCCCATCCCAGCCATTGGGAAAGAACAACATGGCCATGAACGCTCTCATAACTATCCATGTAGTAGCTAAAACTTGTCATGTTCACATAGAGTGGGTTTTGAATGGGCACCACCTTATCATCCGGAGTGGGATCGCGAAGATATGATGTGGCATTCTGGTAGTATGCCTCCATATCTTCAAAAGTATGGCTTTTCAAACCCCTCTCTTTGCACCTTGCAATCATCAAGCCTAGAGCGCGATGCTTCTCCCTCTCGCTTCTTCCTTGGCTGTTAATGCACTCGGTAAGCGATCCTAACCACTGCTGACTCTGGCATGCGCAAACCATCCCTGATCCACATCCGTAGTTGTACTGAATTAGATACTGCTGACATGATATTCCCAAGACGGAGTCAAGAAAAGTGCCGCACTGAGCTACTGATGCGAACAGAGCTAGGGCAACGAAAGCCAATCTCATTTGGTTGTCAAGAAGATACACTTATTGTTTATATATTGAAAGTTTTTTCTTAAAGCCGATATTTTCCAGAATACTGGCCAATACTTTGTTTGGGAATGCCAAGCTGCATTCTCATGCAGATGGTTGCATAACGGCCACCCTGCATAGAACGTTTCTTTTTGTATTTTCTCAAAGCGGCGTTGCTATCAGTGATCATGCTTTTATTTATTCAGTGCCACAGATCTCTTTTATGGTGTGGGAGAAAGTTCGGTTGGTTGGTTTTCGGTCTGTAGAGGTTATGCATCAGATTATGCATCACTTGCATAAAAAAATCTTCTAACGATGAACCTGCATAAAGCATGATCCCGAAAGTTTATCAGACTATGTTCAAATGGAGCTTCTCACTATACCGCTGATCTATATGGTGACCATAATTAGTGCTAGAATCAGGGGAAAAGATGCAGGCTGGAGAGAAGAAGTGATGGTTTTAAATCTGCAGGCACTGATTTGCCAAGAAATGGGTGCTTGATACCTCGGAAGTGGAAATCGCCTCACATGAGCAGATTAAATTTACTTCAGTGATGAGGTATTATAGGCTATTGCAGTGCCGACAATCTAAGGTTCTTTACATAAGATTTTGCGCTTATTCTTTGAGCATTTTGGGCGAAGCTGTCACTCATGGAAATGTCTTGATGTTTTAGATAGTCCCTTCAGTGTCCAGATTGTCAAAGTGCGACTATTACAAGATGAGCATTGATGGTTCACTCAGCCGCTTTCAATTAACCATAAACTCTTCTGCTCTTACTCTCTACGTGCGCTATGAAAAAGATAAGTCAAAGTGGATGGGATAGTTATTTATACGAATGCGGTAGGTCTCAGCAGAGACTCTTTAATGGATTCGTAAGAATGCATCGGACGCAGCGCTTCGAGTCCTTTACGTAGTCGAGGACAGACCTCTATTGATCATACATTGGATGGTGTAAGAGGATCCTTCGCAGACAACAGCACCCGCTCCGTAAGCTGAGAAAAGGCTTTGAGCCCTGGTACCAGAATTTTCCTAACCTGATCAAACAAACCCTGTCTATTTGGTCGTTTTGAAAGAGGAAAACAGTTGATAGACAATCGAAGGACAGGAATCCCGGCTGGTACAGTTCAGGCTCAAAGAGTTTCTTCAGATTTCGCTGACTGCCATACACTTATATATCTACCTCAATGTGGCCTATTCCTCTTCACTCTACGTAATGCCAAAGTCTGTTGAGCAAAAACAACGCATTTGGTGCCGTGAGTATGCTCGCAAATGTTGACTGATTGCACAGATCAGGAGACATGCTCATCTCGCCATGTAACAATTTGTTTTGAGATGTGCTTCATGCATTCTGTATTCTGCGAGATAATGCAATCGTTTGTAAGCCTCTGAATTCAGTACTGGATACTCTACTCCTCCTTTTGCCAACACGGCAAGTATTACTCAACATATTGACTCCGTCCAGGGCCTTCTTTTTGCTTGCCGCCTCTTAGGACAAACCTACGAGGTCGAACAGTTTGCACACACGGACTTGGGTGGTCCCGCAGCATAAGCTGCTCACACACAGGACAACACACGTTCATCACGATGGGCTTTTAAAAATTCGAGTGGGCTTCTGATTAACCACGCGTAAGGAGGTTCTGTCGTACACAACAGTTCCGACTTTATCAGCCGGCGGGAGCGGCCAACAATAGACTTTTTTAACACCCCTTTCATTTCCCTAAGGTATATGCAGCCTACTGCATATGCATGCAGTGGGGCACATTTATATGGTGGACCTCAATGTGATACGTGCCCGAATCAACATTATGAATGAAAGTTGGCATTCTGCCTTGTTATCTTTCCCACCGACGGCTTCACGGTATACTTGCTGTTTCTTAGTAAAATATAGTATTGTTGTAAAATGGATAGTCACGTATCACAACATATCAAGATATGTTTTGAAGAGGTTAAGCCTCACTAAAAATAACTGCCGAGCGGATGTACAGCCCTGATGCAGGAAACCAGTTGAGATTGGAGAGCTCTTAAAAACTTCTCAGACAACTAGACAAGTGACCTTCGTATTTCGATCATAAGTAGTGCTGCCTTTGTTACGAAGGTTTTTATGGAGCCTTTCCAGAAATAAATACTCTTTGTTAGAAAATGTCGGTGATTAGGATAATATGCACAGAGGGCACAAAATCGGCACAAGTTATGCATGAAAAAGCGATGAACTTGGCATAAAAGGGAACAATGTCGACACAAAGCGGCACAAGGGCACAAAAGGGCACAATGACAAACGGTCAAAAAACGCAAAAGTAAAATGCTCTTCAGACTTTGTAGACTGGTCACAATTATCAAGCAAAACTCCGGAGAAGAGGGCTCACTCAAATGGAGGATATATAAACTACACCTAATGGATGTGCCTACAACTGTAAGTAATAGACACTCTTACCAACATGTAGTTGTTGAGACAGAAGGCATGTATCATGTAGGTACATGTTTCAGAAAAGGTGTAACCAATTTATATATAGAGATAGTTTTGTATTGTTAGATGAAGGTTTTCGGTTACAATACAATCGTCATCTTTATGTCTCAAAATTCACAATAATCAGCTCAAGGTACATCTTTATATTCTCATTTCTGTATCAAAGACATGTGGTGCGTTTAATTAGGGAATTGATAATTTCCCACCCAAATAGTCCATTCACAGTATCTCATCAACCATAGGGCAAACTACTACCATTTACCAGAGATAACTATAATTCTCTTCACTATAACAAACAACAAACATGAAAATATGGTTCAAGAGTGACATAAATCACCCTACTGAGAGGTGGTGAAAAATCATCTTAGATTATCTCTTCCGCTTCGCTTCAGAGAGAATCGCTTCAGAGAGAATCGCTTCAGAGAGAATCAATCACACACTCGCCAACTCGGTAAAGTACTGCCTCAGGATAAGGGCGAGCATTTCTGGAAGCTGGTGAATGTCGTGGACAACAACATAAAACTCAAAGGGAAAGGTGTCGAGGTACTTGTCCATCTTGAGGACGAGGTTACCGCTCGCATCAGGAACATAGCACACCTGGCTCATGTCGAGGATGGACTCGTTGGATGCGATTCCGTCGATGATGACAAACACAAGCATAATCTTCTCCTCTCTGGCCTGTCTGACGAGCCTCTGGATAGTGGCGTGGTCTTCGCACACGCCGTCCGAGATGATGATTTGCAGCTGCCACAGGTCGGCATTGCCGGAGGCCCTTGCGGTATCAAAGAGGGTGAGGGAGTTGGATACGCGTTTCACCACGTCTCAACTCTCACCCT
>JAJLWQ010000039.1:0-19171 GCA_030570875.1 Citeromyces matritensis
TCGGTGGATATCGACGCCATCATTGAAAGTTTGATAGAGACGGGTCTTTCTCGCTCGTATACTCGTAAACTTTGCGTACGTACCCACGAGATCAAGTACATTTGCGCTAAGGCAAGAGAGCTCTTCTTGGCGCAGCCCAGTATGTTGGAGTTGGCTGCACCAGTCAAAGTTGTCGGTGACATCCACGGACAGTTTTACGACTTGCTTAGAATTCTGAAACTCTCTGGTTTTCCACCTCACTCAAACTATTTATTCTTGGGAGATTTCGTCGATAGAGGCAAACAGTCACTCGAGACTGTTCTACTGCTTCTGTGCTTCAAAATCAAGTACCCAGAAAATTTCTTCATGTTGAGGGGGAACCACGAGTCTGCCAACATCACCAAGATTTATGGATTTTATGACGAATGCAAAAGACGTTCCAGCGTCAAAATCTGGAAGAACTTTATTGACGTTTTCAACACTTTACCGATCGCTGCTACTATTGGTAACAAGATTTTTTGTATCCATGGCGGTCTATCTCCTCATTTGAAAAGCTTGGATCAAATTAAGGATATCAAACGGCCAACAGATATCCCGGAAAAGGGACTACTTTCTGATCTCTTGTGGTCTGACCCAGATAGCTCTGCTCAACAGGAGTGGTCTGAAAATGACCGCGGCGTATCATTCTGTTTCAGCCGGAAAGTTGTTGCCAAGTTTTGTGAAAAGTTCAACTTTGACCTCATCATCCGAGGCCATATGGTGGTTGAGGAAGGGTACGAATTTTTCGCCAAGAGGAAGCTTGTCACTTTATTTTCTGCTCCCAATTACTGTGGCGAGTTTGACAACTGGGGAGCCGTCATGAATGTAAACAAGCGTTTGTTGTGCTCTTTTGAGTTACTCAAACCGTCAGGGCACAAGAAGGGATAGTTGGAAGCGTCATATATACGATTTATTGGTTATATTTATGTTTTATTGTTGAGAGAGCTGTTAGGTAATGATCTTTGCGCGTGAAGCCATACGTTATTTTAGACTGTGTGGTTCTTTGTGTTTGAGCAAATGATCAAAGTGTTGTCCGTACATTTATATCCTTTATTCCTAATTATCCTATGTTTCCTCCTAAATGCAGTTCGAACGCACTGATAACTCAAAAGAATCTAGTTGTGAATTTCATAGCGAGAAGAATCATCACAAAATCCAGTGAAGCTATGCACAGGTCTACAGCACTTTGAACAAAGGTTCGTTGTCATATATTCGCGGTTGACGCTCAGGTCATGGAACCTGAAAGCGGTTAGTTTTATGTATCGCGGAAAGCTGATTGTTTCCCTGTCGTGGTGATATTCTCTGCATGCACTTGTCCGTCGCTTAGGTTTTGACGAGATCTGCCTTCACTAGTCATTTGAGAGGGAACAGGAAAAGACTCCACTTTTGACCGACAGAAGTGTCCAAAATGTGAGATGAATGAGATTACAGACTCCTACATCTACAGTTTGAGGTGCTTTTCCAAGACCAAAATAAAGTGGTCTGGAACTCCGTCTTGATGGGACATTTGAGCCCTCATCAACTTAAATGATGAGCTTGCTGGATTGTTCATGGTGCAGTGGGACATTTTGAGAGCATTTTCTCTTGGTATGCCCTCTTTTTCCACGCCTGCAGGGAGGACTTTTCATATCTTCTCATTGCGTTTAAAAATAGCACCTTCAGATAATAATGCTCTTTGTTTATTTAAAAGGAACCTGATATGATCGGGTTGAAAGTACCTTTATCCTTACGCAGGTGAAGGATGTTATTCTGAATAATCGTTTTGAAAAGCGATTGAAACGGATATCCGCTTGAATTTAGAATCTCAATCGGTGAGCCATTTATTCTGGTGAGCCTGGCAATACTCAGCAGGAAGGAGAAGTGAGATGAAGAATCTCTCGATTCTGGATGTTGCCGTAGCATCTCCAACCTATTAATACTTTCCAAGTAATCAGGAAAAGATCGTCATCCTTTCGAGTTTCTCTCTCATGAGGTAGGCTGGTTGAGTTGTACTCATATTCAGCCCATTAAAGATCACAAATTTCAGCTTTATGGAACCAATTCTTTTCAACCAACGCATAGACTTGAACTCATCTCCCTAATACACGTAGAGCTAGAATCGATGCGTTCTGAACCCCAAGGGTGCAATAAATAGAACTGCACCTGAATCTAAGGGAAAAAACGCTAGCTCTTTCTGATCATAAGGAGCCTTAAGGCGAGGAGCTCCTTTTCAAGCCCTCAAAAGCTCAGTTTCTCACACATGATCATTCTCTTTAGTAAGATAAGAAACTTGAATTAACTATGGGTCAGTGACAATTCACACTTTCACAAAGTTGCTTGAACCCGACTCGAACTGCACCAAAAGTGGTGTACCAACTAAACAGATGCGCTCTACCCGTTCAAGGAATCCCAAAGAGATCGAAAATGAAGAGGATCCTCAGGCGGATGCCGAATTCGAAGAGGAAGATGCTGAGGGTGGCGACGAAGAAATTACGCGATGCGTGTGTGGAAATGAAGAACTAAAGATCCCAGCCAAAGTGGTTCGTAGTAGCGATATCGATGAAGGGTTCTTCATTCAATGCGAATCATGCTCAGTTTGGCAACACGGCTACTGTGTTGGGATTCTGGACGCCAAAGACGCACCAAACCAGTATTGGTGCGAGTTGTGTAGGCCAGAGTTACACAATCTTGTGGTTAAAGGTGACTCTGAAAAGAAAAGTATTTATACGCCTGTGGCGGAAAAGGTAATGTCAAGATCTCAACACAAAGAGGAAATCAGGCCAAGAAGAGAGAGAGTTCGAAGTCAAGACGCTGAATACGAGCTAATGCTGAAAAAGGCCCTCGAAGAGTCTGCCAAAGAAATGGGTGTCAAAGCAGAAGAAGCTAATTTAAGTAGTTTGGAACTTCCACAAACTCGGTCTCGTCACGTGACCAAGCCAGCAGAAGAAGAAGTTAAAGATGAAACAATAGCGGAAGAGGTTATAGTGCCACATGAAGAGGAACCCAAACGAGTCTCAAGTCCAAATGAGGAGGTGGTTGAGCCGGCGAAAAGGGCAAAAAAACCTAATGGGAAACACTCCAAACCGTCAAAACCCAAAAAACCTACAAGTACAACCAATCCGCAAGTGTCCAAACCGAAAATCCCCTCTGCAAAGATCAGTATAAGCGAGATGCGGAAGAGGGTAGGCGGTGTTTTGGAGTTTGTTGGAAGGAACCAAATGGAACTTTTGAACCAGAAAAATGAGCGTGCCTTGCTGAATCAATACATTGAAAAAGATGCTGCCATGCTGGGGATTGACAAGGTGAAAATTGACAAAGAAGTGGTCAACAATTACGATTCCACGCTGCGGAAAATGGAGAGTTTAACGGAAAAACTACTTTCATGGGAGGAAAAATACGGGAAATACGGAGATAAGCTCTATTAGTTTATATGAGACATGAAACTTGTGGAATTTTCAAGCGTGTCGCCGCCTATCAAAAGCTTGCATGATTCATTTGTCTCCTTGTTGAAATTGGCAACGATTCTTGCCTCTTCATAAGTGGCACCTCCGATGAAGAAGAAGATGATTCTCTGTGGTTTCACATTGACGTCATATTGCATCGACTCTGGAACTCGCAAGGGGAAATCCTGAACCGATAGTTTGTTTCTGAACAAAAGAGAAATTAGAGTCTCGAGACGCGGGATGTGCTGCATATAAACATTGTTAGACTCGTGATTTTTCTTCAAGGCGGAAACCAGATTTGAGGCCTTGTCTGCAAGGCCCTGATTCAAAACAAGCCGTTTACTGGTGCCGCATTTATCTAAAAACGCATTTACAGAGTCAATCAGAGTCTGAGAAACTTGCTGAGCTTTGAGCAGTTCTAATAGTGCTCTCACTTTATCTCTCTGCGACTCATACTTCAGGGCAAATAGTATCACCAGTTTGACTTTAAGTAGTTCAGGGACAGTGGTTGTGGATGGAGCATTTCCGTCTAAAGATTTATCACACAGCAGTGCCTGTACGAGCTGAAAGTTTTCCTCGCTGTTGTCATTGCACACTATCGACTGTTCCACCTCACTCACATCCCACAGACGCAGCTCCTTGACTCTGTTGTCAAGCTCTGTAGTCAAAGACACATACTTGGCCACGTTATCAGAAAGCTTTCTAAACTCGGGGAATGATTCCAAAAAGAACTTCATATCCTGTATAGAGTTCAAGTTCATCGACGTTGCGGATTTCTGCTTGTATAGATCAACATAATTTTTCACTTTATCGCTAAGATCACCGAAATTCAGATACATGCTTTCATTAAAGAATGTATCCTGGTGTGAAAGAACGATTTTCTCTTTGGGAAGTGTAACAATGTTGCGGTTAATGCCAATTAGCTCGTGGATCATAGACTGAAACGTCCATGGCATAAGCAGCGGCGTTATTGGATCGTTCTTTCTGTCCAAGATGAACAGCAGCGGAGGAGAGTCCGACTCTGGGAAAGAGAACAGGTTCTGATTAGCGTTGATGTGAGACACAATACTACTAGCCAGTTGCTGACCTTCAAAAGAATTTCTTTCAAAGCGTATAGCCGGTTTTGAGTTTAAAGAAAGAAATAGAGAGCTTAGTCCGCTTGTCAAGCTACTCATTCTGGTGCTTGCGTTGTTTCTAGAAACAATGGAAGATTCTTCTTCCGTTATAGTGAAAAGGTTACTATTTATCACGTGATAGTCCAGAAATAGCTCAATCACTTTGGAAACCACTTCCAGGTCGTCTGCTTCTGCCAAACGTTCCAAATAGCTTCCCGGAATCACGTTATTGAAGTATAGTCTGTAGGAGCGGTAGTTTGGGTTTGCGAGCTCTTTTATCAAATGCGAGAGGGTGGAGTCACATGGGCTTACAAAGCAGATACATTGGAGATGTCTCATCTTGTCTCTTGTATTTTCCAGATTGTCCACCAGATATATCCTGCTGCTGAGCAGTTCTGATTGTGAGGAAACAAGGGAGATTATGGGAGCAGTGACTTTGTCCAGCAGCAGCACACTGATGTCATTGGAGTCATTCTCTTCCGGCGTTTTTAGGATTTGCTCCAGGTATGCCTGAGCCACACGATAGAGATCCATTGTTGCGATAGGGTGTATATATATATATATATATGGCCGCCTAGCATGGCTAAGTTCCTTCCACACGAGCAGCAGAGAGAGGTGATAATGTGGAAAGCTGATATGATATCAAAATGAGATGATCATGTTCATCAAGTGTGATTTTGGGAATAGAAAAAAAAAATGACATCGACTAATAACTAAAAGTCGAGAATATAAATAGGAGTTGTTTTTTGAACTAAACCTTGCTTAAAATAACTTCTTACTTCTGATTGATTATTACGGATTGTATCTCTGTTTATTGTATGATACCAAATGTACACTCATGTCTGGTAGAGGTACCAACTCTTGTAAATAACAGACGTCGTCCCATGTAGTCCAGACAGGCATTTAGGATTATGTAGTACACAATACATATTTCTCCTCATATTCTGTATCATTAAAGCTTTATCTAAACTAGCATTACTTGATATAACTCCACTAAAAACTTCTATAAAAAAACTCCTATAGTGAGTATGAATGAGAGCGCAAGATTATTAAAAGGAGTTGATTAAACCTTGCTTAAAATATCTTCTTACTTTTGATTGGCTACTACGGATTGTATTTCTGTTTGTTGTATGATATCAAATTCAGACTCATGTGAAGTAGATGTGCCATCTCCTGTAAATGAACAGACTGGAGGTCCTCCCATGTGTTCCAGGCAGGCATTGAGGATTATATAGTGCGAAATACATATTTTCCCTTTTATTGTATCATTGAAAGCTTTATCCAAACTAGCGTCACTTAATATAGCACCTAAAACTCCTATAGTTAATAAGAATAAGAGCGCGTGAAAATGAATCAGGTATATGACATAGAAGAGATGAGCGATGAATTGGAGAATTCCTTAATTCAACTCAGTGGTTCAGACGCTTCAGTTTACTAATGTCCATTAAGGATTTACTCAGACCGCTGCTGATTAAAAGTTAGTGCGATTTTGAACGTCGAAATAATTAGCTTGATTTTCTGAAAAAGCTCGGCCTGAATGAACTTGAAGACATGGTCAAATTTTCCTCACTTGAAACTGAAGCAAGGGTAATATTTTTTGTATAATCTGTCACCTTCTTTGCAACCTAAAAAAAGCAGGGTACGTCAACTCAAGATCCTCACACCACAGAATATATATATATATATTCATCCTCAATGCAACAGGGATCAAACTCACAAAGAAAGCATGGGAAGCGATTTAAAGCTGGCAGATTGTCGCGGGAGAATTCAGTCAAGAGTCTTAACAAGCTCAACAGGGCAGTTTCCCCCCTGGAAGACTCTCGTCCCGACATGAGGCGGTCAAAATCTAGCGATGGAGTAGTGTTCAAGAATAATCACAAAGGCCGATCTTTTAAGGGTATTTCGCTTCTTCAGCCACTTACGAAAAACTCCCCTAAAAGTAAAAACAAACCTCGTCATAAGGGGATTGATCTTCAACTCAGAGACGAGGATGATAGTTTGAGCGAAGAGGAAGTGGAGGAATTCGATGACAATGCAAACGTTGTTAGTGATCAATCTCGTCAAGGCTCCAATTTGGAGTTATCATCGAAAAGCTCAAGTCAAGCCAGTTTGACCAATTTCTATAATACAAATCTTCTATCTCAATCTACCGGAATGGAAAAAGCCATGCCCAGACACGAATCACAGCATTACCCGCAAAAGGTGAATCGCATTCCATCAGCTCCCACTAATGAAGTTGTTAGGCCGACTCCTCAACGTAATCTCGATAATTTTAGCGATTTTTTCAATCCATCAGGAAGTTCAGCAGAAACAAGAACGCAGCAAAAACTTTGGCTTCAACGAGAAAATAGCATTTTAAACATTAATGCGCTAAGCAATGACAAAATGGTCAATATGTCCTCCATCTTCAAAACGGATTTCGAAAAGTATTCCATTGAGTATCACAGCGTTAAAAGATACGAGAACCCTATATTTAGGGCTTTGCAACGAGTGGCATCTCGAACACTAACGAAAAAATCAAACAAAGAACCAGACAACAACTTTAGCAATTTCAAGGACTTTATACAAGATAAAAACTTCAATCACGATGACATTTCCAGAAAAGTTCAAAATCTTTGGACATCGGACGTTGACTATCTCCAATCACCAGCACCCACCCCACCTATAAACCCGCAATCTATCACCACCTCTGTCAATGGCGGACGTAACAATATGAGATCCCCAATCACTCCAACTACAAGGGCCTTTGCCAATGGTCGCGCATTGGCTGCAAAATCATTGGTTTGACTAACAGCGAGCGAACGGAGTTGTGAGTTGTGAGCGAGGTTGCAAGGTTTGAGTTTTATGTGATCTCTTCGGGATAAAATTGGCAGGCCAACGAGGAACAAAACACTTATGTATATATACATTGACTATGAAGTACCTTATCTGTAGCTTTTATTTGATCTTTGAGGTAGGAGTAGACATCAAAATATGGCTGGTAAGAGTATGGGCATAACATCAATCAATAATATTTCTTTCCCGAGTATGGCTGACGCCATTACAGAAGGGCGGACCGCACTTATCACGAAACTCAGTCAGAACTATAGCGTTCATCCCTTCAACTTCCACTCCTCGATCTACAGATCAATGTCATCGGTGTAAAATAAAAGTCATCTTGTCGTGCGATCATTGAAGCAGTCCTCTCGTCTTCCAAACTGTTATGAAGGGTGAGCAACGGACAACAATTAGTTTCTCTGTGAATGTCAAATCCTTCATCAAGCCTCTGAACTCATCTTTTGATTCGCCAGGATCAGCATTGTTGTAACGGCTGGGTTTGTTCCCTCGTATTTCATAGCCTTCTACAGTGTCCACATATGAAAAAAAGGAATGATATTCTTTACAAAAGTTGCACGGTTGGGAAGACCGGGCGTCTTCCCGAGACATTGTGAAGACTGATTCCAGGTTAACAATCGATGGAGAGAGAAGTAGTGATCAGGAGAGGAGAAGGTTTGCGAGAAGGAAGAGTTGGAGGTGATGGTGAAAATGACGAAGAGGATAATTTAATGGAGGGACCACAGACTTCATCATGAAGTAGGGATCTTTGATCTGCTTGCTGGGGAACACGAGAAGCAGCAGTTACCTGATTATGAGAAGTGGACGATCTACGTCTCTCACGCAGTCTTGTCACTCTCTCGCGAGTGTGTTGGCGTCTCCAATCACCAGCAGCAGAAGCAGAAGGCTCAACTATAGGAGCAATGCTTGAAGGAGGTGGAACAACCATAAGATGCCTTCAAAAGAAAAAAATGAACGAACAGAAAAGGGAGAGGTAAAAGCAGTCACGAAGATTAGTATCGACAGATGATTTAAATGATTTTCGGTTGCAAGAATGAAAGTTGACCATTACGCAAAGTAGAGTTATACCCTCAGGCGAAGATGGATGTGTCACAGATTTTTTCGCACACAATCTGCGTCACAAAACCATCCTTACATATGATTTTTGGTACGGATTTTCTCAGCTTACGCTTCGTCGCAATGAATCTGCTCAGCATTATAGACAGATGAAACTTGGGACCTAGTCATCAGCGAGCGCCGAAAAGAATCACAAAATTCAGACCTCGTCTTCTTCTCCCCGGAAATCGTCCGTAGAAAAGAATTATACGTCAAAAACCACAAATTAATCTTATGATCATCTCTTCCGCTTCGCTTCAAAGAACCGAGTCCACCACCTCCATAATCACCTGCAAGCATTCTAAACAATCTGGAGCTTTTCTTCGAAAGAAATGTCGCGTACCCTAAAAGTTATCATAAGTTTATATACTCCCCAACCAAATACTCACTTTGTTCCCGGTTTGAACCTCAAATACTGCCCCTCGATATAAATCCTTTCCAAAGTGTCCTCAAACTCCCCAGAAGCACTCAGCTCCAAATATCGATCGTACAAATATAAAGCTGATCTTGCATCTTCGACAGAGTCATGGTCACCCGTTTGCACATCCTGGTCTAGCACAATGTAACTCAAAAACTTGAGACTCAGCCTCCGCTTCTCCTTGGGTAAGTAGTACAATTCCGCCGTGTCACGAACTTGACTTTTCGGAACATGGATGTTGATTGTGCGAAAATCGTTGATCAAACCATGTCCGATAAAGACACAACCTAACTGAAGCAACAGCCATAGCCGTCTATATGCCACACAAAGCGTAACTAGCGGTTTATCTGAAGTTTCAGGATTGAGGTCACCCGGTTTGATTCCGGAAAATTTGGTCAGGTAGTCCGATATACTGTCTTTTGTCACAATGTAATCATCAATGATTGGGACACCATGCTGTTCTCCCCGCTCACCTCTTATTACAGAAACTCTAGCCAGAGATTGTCTTTTCGGTCTTACAACTTTTCGTGTGCCCAGAGAGCTCAACTCAACTTCTTCAGGCTCCAAAACAACAAACTCTGCATCAATGGCGAAAAGCGTTCCTGGATTGGGAGCTTCTTGCAGGGTTAATGTCTCATATTCCACTTTAACAGAATCTCGCAATCCTTGGGCAAAATAATCTCTATATAGAACCGATGCATTCAGCCTGTCTCTATATTGTGAAAGAACCACATTTTCCACGTCAGATTTCACATTACGATAAAGAAGAATGACCGGCGTTTTCCACCAATAAGACAGGTTGAAAACCTCTTTTTCCGGGATCTTCATCACCAAGAAATCGTTGAAAAGAAACCACCCAGCATCGGGAATCTTGATAAAGGTAACTAAGTGGTTTATCCCTTCCTTTGATGTAATCTCGCAAACATAGCCCAGTAGTTCAAATTTGTCAAGAACGTTAGTGGATTCTGACGGTTTTGTTCCCAGTGTGATTTTGCTCGAATGCTGACTTTGCAAAGCCAGAAACTCCGGAAGTAGCCAGTTTTTAAACTTGCTAATGTCCTCAAGATCCTTATTTGACAGTCGCAAGTTTACCGATAGTAAGGGAGGCAGTTGAGCCACTCTTCTGACGCAACTGAAAGAGTGGCTTTGATTGCAGTAGTCACAGAAAGACTGCTGTTGGAACTGAGCATTGAAAGCTGCTTCGATAAAGTTCAAAACATTGAAACCAGCTCTTTTGTTGAGAAGGATTGGCGTGGAGGGCTGATTCAAAGGTAAAACATTGACGGAAATCTCCTCCATCTTGAATTTCTTCTGAAAGGGACAGGCCAAGCTCGAAGAAAGCACATCATAGACACACGTAAAAAGACCAAACTCTGAGTCTGCTTGTTTGCACTCATTTTCAATGTACTCGAGACAGAATACATTGAAATCTTGAATGGTTTTGCGAGTGCTCAGCTGATTTTTCGTAAATCCATCATGCTGCCACAAACCTCTTTCTTTGAACTGCTTGATGTTGGTAAGGACTCTTTGGAAATTAGAAGATCTGCAGTGCTTCCCATTAGAGGTACGAAGCATGTCGTACAGATAACCAAGTCCCGTGAGGATGGAATCCTCGCGCAAGTTTTCATCGAGCAGCTTGAGTACAACAAAGTTGTAGAATACAGGAGCGAATCTATACAATTGCAAAAGAGAGTTGGTGTATGAGTTCTCAACGTGGCTTTCGAGACCGGCATAGCAGGATTTGTTGTAGAAGTCGAAATCAAAATCTTCTACGCCAAACTTGCTGTACAAAATC
The DNA here is from genome assembly GCA_030570875.1 of Citeromyces matritensis. Classification (NCBI taxonomy): domain Eukaryota; kingdom Fungi; phylum Ascomycota; class Pichiomycetes; order Pichiales; family Pichiaceae; genus Citeromyces; species Citeromyces matritensis. The sequence continues at coordinate 10,699 of JAJLWQ010000039.1, forward strand.
TCGAGTTTTGTAAAACAATTAGGAACGTAGTTGATAGAGTTTGCGTGGTAGTCGAAAATATCGATTTCCTTGTTTTCGATCTTTTCTTTGAGTTCCTCTTCTGTGATAGCTTTCTCCTCAGCGTTCTTTTCACTGAGGAATTTAGGAACAGTCATTTTCTTCTTCTTAGACTTGTCCTCGTCAGACGAATAGCACGTGGTCAAATTGCGAGGCCCGTATTTTTCCTTGTCATAGGTCGCACAGAGCAGTCCCTGCACTTTTCTTGTATTTCTCAAGAGTTCCGGATCAATCTTCTGAGGCAGATGACCGCATCTGAATTTGGTGTTTCTGGGCAAGGCTGAAAGCAACATCTCAGTATAATAGGGCATCCCTACAGTGCTCAAGGAGAAGCTGTAATCGTCGATAGCCACATAGCTTACAATGTGCTTTTCGGTATCCGGTTCATCCAAAGGTGTACTGACCACAGCCATAGAAATAGCTTTTGAATTGCACCAAAGTCGAATATCTTTCATCCCCTCAGTAAGTACCATAAAGTCACCACTCGGAGATAGAGTTACGCCTGTAATAAATTGGCTCACTTCCGCCTCGTAAACCTGTACGTTGGCCTGGTTGAAGATATCGATAAACTGAATCATCCCCGTTTGCGAAGTGGCCACAACAACACCAGTAGAGTGGAATTTGGCATAAACTGCTCCCGCAGGAAAGGGAACAGGAGGCAACGGACGCAACAAGTCAAGGTCGTAAACATTCACCATGGGGTCAATCACATAAGAGTTTCCCTTTACGGAAAAGGTACAGCTCAGTAATAGATTCCCTAAAGAGTCCAGACAAGACAAAGACCCATCATGTCCGGGAAACGAGGTAACCACCGGATGCGGAGTTTTGGATCCCATTATATCGATCGATCCATCAGCTCTCCCTAAACATATATACTTTCCACTATTGGTTGTCATATAAAGTAGTGACTGCAAATACGGTATTTTGGCGCTTATCGATTGTGTTGCCAGATCCACCTTCACCAAATGACCATTAGTGCCTCCAATTAGAAGTTCATTTTGAACGTTGGATGTGTACGCCATACAAGTGGAGTTGTATAGGTCGGCCGTTTCGAATTGCCATTGTATTACACCACGCCTGCTTATCAGTCTTAAACTGTTTGCACAAAGACAAAGTAAGCCGGCCTTGTGGTTTAAAATTTGAATGATGGGAGAGTCATATACCCTCTGGCTTATATACTTTCTGATCGTCTGTCCCGCGTACCCATGCAGATACCCAAGCGAGTCTCCTACCCAAAGCAGATCGTGATTGTCATCGAAAAGAGTAGCGGTAATCGTGCTCTGCTGGTAGTCTCTCCGTCCACTTAAGTGGTCCCAATTCGTGTTTATCTTTTGTTAGTCCGTGTATAAGACGCACACATACTTCGTGCCAACCCTCCATTATCGGTCGTGCGTTAGCCACCTCTCACATCCTCACACCACCAAAACGAAATGCTCTTTGCCATAAGGAGGTGTATGGCCGTTGCCCTGAGGCCGAGACAGGTTACACCGATAAAGGTGTCCACTGCTGGGAGTGCTTTCCAAAACATTTCCGTACGGGACTACAAAGTGAGGACGTCTGTAAAGAAATTTTGTGCTCACTGCTACGTAAGTTTTCCATTTGGTGACCCACTAACTCTAGATTGCAAGAAGAAAAGGACGGGTTTATGTGCTGTGCAAGTCCAACCCTAAGCACAAACAGAGACAGGGTTGAGTGTATATAGTTTGCGAGGGAGTTGTCTATTGTTGAATGAATAATTTTATCTGAGTTTTCAGTCACTTTTTTACGTCTTTTATTGATGGAGTGACTATTGAGAGTGTCTATTGAGAGTGTCTATTGGTGTTTCTATTGATGAGAGTCTCTAGGGAAGTTGATATCAGTCGATGCATATGAACACATTAGAATTCATTAAACTGAACCCTAAGATCGTCTCTTTCGCTTCGCTTCAGAGATGATTATCAAATTTTTCGCTCACAGTTCGATTCTATCATTTATGCATATATTCCAGATGCTCAGTCCGGCTCCTCCAATGACAACAAGAGGTTTATCATTCTCGTCAACCGTAACATCGCAGCATCCGGTATCGGCCACAGTGGTGTAATTTGAGTCTTGTAGGATAAGCTCCTCCTCCGTAAATGACCACACTCTCAAGACTTGGTCGACGCTAGTCACAATAAAAGTGGGCGTGGGCTGGTCTTTGATCAAAGAGATAGAGGTGATAGTGGACGCCGCAGCGTTGCTATTGAATGCGAGCGGCATAAAAGTTCCGTCAGAATGAATTTCAGAGACAACTAAAGCATTGTCATCGCCACCTGAGACTATCTCGTACGAGTCATTTGAAGTTGAGTAGAAAGCTATAGCTTTCACCCCAGACTGATGAACCTGCTGAGAAGCAAGCGGTGGGCCCATATTGTGACCTTTGTTGATGGGGGCAGTCATACAAACCGACCCATTGTCATTGATGGAGCATTCCTGCAACAGAAATCCCATATCCCATAAAACAATATGACCATCGGTGGCTGCGGTAAGAAGGTGAAGTTTGGGCTGTTTGGAGAAGAAGAAACGAAGAAAAGAAACCTTTAGCAAACAGCACGTTGTGTAGGAGCCTTCCGCAATAGGTTTGAACCCTTCTACTAAGTCAAGATGCCATACCTTGATAGTCGAGTTGGAGTAAACGGCCGCCACGATGAATCCTGTAGTTTTGCAATCTTCATCGGTCACTTCCATCGAGTCAAAATCCATAATACGCAGATCTGGATTCGACTGGCTAGGAGTTGAACTAGCCAAACATGACACAAAAGGTTTACCAAGCACCTGGGTGATCTCCCATAAGTAAAACTCCTCTCTTGCAGCGGACGTCATGAAAAATCTATCGTTGAGAAACCTGACACTTTGTAAACCTGAAACATGTTTCCGTAACGACCAGAATGGCTCGATGACACCATTCGACAAATTCAAAAAAGACACCCGAACTGTAGTATCCTCGGAGCCTGTCACGATAAGCTTTTCCATCAGATTGTCTGGTCTAAAAATTGGTGACACAGCCACATCCCTTATTTCCCTTCCGTGGGTGCCGTTGTTCAAAACACCTGCTACTTGGAACGCAGATTGCCTGACAGTGATACTGGAAGCCTTGGTGTAGACGAACCTATAAGATCCTTCGGTTTCCGTGAAAATCCAAGTCCTATGTGATCCACCGCACAGTTCATTGAACACTTCGCACTGTTTTGTCTCATTCCAGCAATAAAAGAGGGAAGATTTGAATCCATACAAAATCAAGTCTCCATCTTTGTTCTGTAAACCACCTTCTAAAAACCCTCTCTGGATTCTGTTTTGTCCAATAACTTTCAGTCCAAGGTCATTACCCGATATTTGAAGGTACATGTAGAACCCGTCTCTGTTTGTCATGAGAAGAGTTGCCTGATTCAATGAGCTCGAGATTAGACTTACAGAAGTGATGGTGTCTTTGACGCTATGGAGTTTCCAGGTTCTCAAGGGAGAGAAAGTGTCGCCTTTCAAACTGTAAGCGGTGAATTTGGTAAACCGAGAGCCAACAAAAAGCCACCCGTTTACTTCATCAAACACCATGCATGTAGCCACAAACTGAAACTCTTCAGGTTTCGAAAGACGGTGAGACTTGATCAATTCTAAGCTCGGTGAGAAAATCTTGATGATCAGCTCATCTTTGGGATTCGACGACTCCAACAACATAAATCTATGATCTTCGCTCGAGGCGGTGATGACTCCGGTGACTTTAGCCTTGAAAGCTTCCTCTTCCAAAACCAGTTCCTCAACGATTTCGCACTCAGAGTTGAATCTGAAAATAAATGACTCGCCAGACTTGTTGGTGAAGACAGCAGCACGATCCTCAAGGGAGAATCTGTTGGCTAGAGAGAAATTAGCTAGTTGATCGATTGTGCGCAAATAGTGCCACTGGCTAAACTCTTTCAACACGAAAAGCTTTCCATGAGAAGTTATGCCCACTAGCCCAACACCGATATCGACGTATCCCTTGAAAATCTCATTCGGTGCGCGCTGCTCGGAGGAGATGTTGAAAAATGAGTCGAGGGAAAATTCACGCCGAAAGGAATTTTCTTTGAATGAAAGGTCCACAATCCGTATTCTACCGTCAGCACCACCTGTTGCTGCAATTTTCAAAGCATCGTTCACTTCGCCGCACCATACGTGCTTTCCCAAGTGCGGTTCAGATATCTGAGTACACTTTAACTCAACTCCTTCAACCTGCCAAACTCGAGACGTGCAATCTTCGGAACAACTGAAAATCTTGGTATCGTTATCGAAGAATCGTAGTTGCCAAATTCGAGCTCCATGGCCCCACCCTGTCGCCTCCAAGGCACCTGATTCAAGGTTCCACAATTTGATGGTTCTATCGTCTGAGCAGGTTAATATTTTTTCACCGCTATCTGAAGCTTGCACCCCGAAGATTGAACCCTCGTGGCCTTTGAGGGTCTGCAAAATTCGTCCTGTTTCCAGGTCCCAGATCACTGCTCCTGACATGACAGTTCCAGCGCACACAATTATACGGTTTTCGGTCACTTTTAAAGACCCGGAGTACAAAATACTTTTTTCTCCACATGAGTGGGAAGATATCACTCTTCGGGAGACTTTGTCTATAATGTGCACAACATTATGAGCTGTCAAGGCGTACAGACATTCTTTGCCCCATTCGCATGCAACTATCCAGTCGTTGAGAGCCATCTCCTCTATAGGGACTGAATCATCATGGAGTTGTTCGAGGGCGAAAAACGAAAACGACCTTGCTCCCCATACAGCTACAGTGTGATCTTGAGCTATGCATATGCCATGAATCTTGTTCCTTTTGAATAGCTGTCTTTGGGAGATTTCTACACCTTTGTTGATGTCGTACACTTTGCAAAATGGTCCATAGCCGGCTAACAGAGAAGATCTCTCGAATTTGAGAGCCGTGACAGGCCCATAGTGATTTAGAGATGAACTTTTCATTTACACCCTTACACCAAAGTTTATTTTTTCTGCCCTTGCATTAGCGAGCCGATGGAGAAGTAAGTGAGAGCTGAATCTATGTTAAAACTGGCTCCCCGTAGTAGTGTTCACCGGATCGTGAAATTGATTAATGATTGTAAGATTAAGGTCTTTTTGCGAACAAGAGTGTTTTCTTGGGGTTGCGATTTAAGATTGTAAAATCGTTTTCTATATAATCATTGAGTACTGAACAGTATATACGCTTATGTGATCATATAAAAAGAGCTGAAAGGTTTCATGGACCATTCGATGGTAGTTTTCAGTGCTTTTTTTTTCTTCCCCACAATTTCACCGAAAAGCTCAATTTGTTTGACGAAAACAATGGAGAAACGGTTGTTCAGGACAGGGATAAATATTTAAAAACTAAAGATACTCTACACATCCTTGTCTGTTTATATACGCAAAAGTTGTCGGAGATGCAGCAAAGGCAAACTAATCGAGTCGGCTTCAGGCATACCTTCCACTTTCTCTGTTTTGAGAAGAGATTGCTTAGACACCATGATCAAAGTGGAATCTTAGTACATCAAGTGTGTGGGAAGTCAGCTCCTCCTCATCATGAAAAAGATTGACCCGAAGACAAAAGCCTCATTTTTCGGAGCATTGAAATACTCTATGCCTAGTATGGCTCAAGTTGTTGAGATGGTTGAGAGATAATGGTAAGAAAGTAGCAGTAACAAAATAATGAGGTCATAGCATGTAACACAGATGGATCTATCAATGAAGGCCTCCGGTCCATAGATGCCACTTATATGCTTTTTATGTCGTATAGATCTCAAAGCCACGATAGGAATGGCGATCTAGAAAAGTTCCTTTCTCGATAGGCGTGACCATTAAAAATCTCAGGGAATGGTGCAGTGCCAACGAATATGTGGTGAGGACTTATCGGAGTTCCATGTATTGGTGCGTCGGTGGAGAAACTGTTTTCGATCACCAATATAGTTGTATCCAAGAAAAGATACCTACTTTCAGACGACTTCACGGAGCAAATCTTGTCTTGTCGAGACCACCTGAGGCGTTAAGAAAAGCTCTTGAAAATTACAGATTAAACACTTGATTCTTATTGAAATGGAATTGACTAGTTAAAGAACCAAAAAAGAAAACCTGCACAGTGCACATGATTCCTGCATGATGCATGAATAACAATTGAGCACAACGATTTTGACGATTGATGATCTTAGATTCATAGATCATTTTTTCAATGTCGCGATCTAGATGAGCTAGATGGTAATCTTCGTGAACACTATTCCCCATAGTGAGGAAGGCGAATTGTCGTTCATTATCTGGATTATTGGCAGCCTTCGTAATGACATTCTCCCTGGAAGAGCGCTGGGCTCGCAGCTTGAATGCTTAAAGATGATCTAGGCAGTGCTTTTAACAAGACGTTTACTTGGTGTGTGGCGAGCGCAAGAGCGGTTGGGAATGGTGGATCAGAAGAGAGAGGAGGATATACACAGCAAAGAATCCCGCTGATTGATCTATAGATCATCTCTTCCGCTTCGCTTCAGAGATGCTTCAGAGACAATCCTCTGTAACGTTTACATACCGCGGATCTCCGTCGGATTTGATTGCCTCTTTGGGCATTTTTCCGCGAAGGTGCATAAATCCCCTTATCTATGGAGAGAGTTAAGCTTTCGGTGGGGAATGGAGGGATGATCGCAATCTGTGAGACGAATATGTTTTCGAGCAATAACTTGGGTCAGGTACCTCAGGATAAGCCGAAAAAGACAAAGTCTAGAACAGGTTGTCTTACATGCAAGAAGAAACGACTCAAGTGCGACGAGACCAAGCCGGAATGTAATCAATGTACCAAAAGGAAACAAGTGTGTGGTGGGTATGCTACTGCTTTCAAGTGGAAATCTTTTGAGGATCAGCACAACTCAAGAATGGATCGACAAAAAGTACGTAGTAACAGTATGAGAGCTTCTGCTTCTTTGCCGGTCAGCTCTGGCAATGCCGATCAGTCCCCTCGTGATTTGCAGAAGGCACTCGAAGTAGCTACAATGTCACTTACAGGGAGATCGTCTGAAGAGGTGGCCATGGCGAATGCTTTAATCGCTAAAGGCGAGAATCCGGGATTATCGCGGTCGGCATCAGAGGCGAGCTTTAAACCACGACCTTTCTTTAGAGAAAAGCATTCAAGAGAGCCAGTCATTTTCGAAAAAGACTCTGTACCTGTGAGCGAAGCAGTTACTCCTTCAGCAGACTTTTCCATGTCTCCGGGTAGTTACACTCTACCTTCTCCATTCAACAGAGGGCATGATTCAAGAAGAAACTCTACAAATTCCATAGCTACCGATTTTTTCCGTATGGACAACTCCCCTCGGTTCAGATTTCTCTCCGACGCTCAATCCCCAATCGACCGAGAGAGTTTCTCGCCTAGCGGGCTCTCGTTACTAAGCGGAATGGCAGGGTTTGAGTCTGAGATGCGTATGACTCCACATGAAGGTTCCCCTTATGTATCGGATAGGTCATCACCAAGCAAACTGAGTCCTACCAATGTCACCGAGTCGATGATGGTTTCACAAGAAAGAATGCCACCACAGCTGGAACTCAATGACGAATTCATGAAGATACTAGGTGCCTTTGATAGGTACACGTGCGGTATTATGTCGATTAAAAATGGTCCTACCGAGAACCCTTGGAGATCTGTAATTTTACCCTCTGCAATGCAGTTCCCCGTTTTGAAAAATGCTCTTGGGGCAATGACGTGTTTCCACGTTGCAAGAGGAAACGAGGAATTGCGTTCGCGCGGTATAAGGTATATGAAATCCGCCATCATCGATCTGGTTCATGGCCTAAGTGGCGAGACCCTTCCTCCCGATGTAGCTTTGACCGTGTGTCTGTGTCTGGCGGTCAGCGAGTCCTGGGATCGTCATACCTCTACCGGTATTGCTCATCTCAAGGGAGCAAAGACGATGATCACCAAGATTATCAAGGAACTAAAACTACAACGCAATTCTATGCTGCAACTTGCGTCCAACACCAAAGTGCTTTCCATGTCATCTGCTCCAAAAGCTCTAAGATTCATGTACAATCAGTGGGTCTACTTTGACGTGTTGGCCAGAATGACCTCTGAAGACGCGGATGACGATGACGGAGAAGTGGGGGAGGGCGACGACGACTGCGCATTGGTTTTTGAAGAAGAAGAAGAAGTGAAGCAAAAGAAACAAGGAAACCTCATGGACTTTTTCGAAGTGTTCAATAACGTTGAAGGTGATATCGACCCACTTCTCGGATGTTGTCAGGCTCTTTTCCCTATAATGAGTAAAGTTGCCAACCTTGCTGCGAAGTCAAGGAAAATCACGAAAAACTCACTCTCTTTGGTTTCCAAAGCTGCAGAGCTTAAATCCGCTCTTGAAAAGTGGAAACCCATGACAGCTATTCGAATCTCCGATGTAGAAGATCCGTCCTTGGA